>JAJOOO010005122.1:0-75149 GCA_029582685.1 Solanum piurae
ATTATAATTTATTTTTAAAAAAAAACCACAGTTAAACCGAAGAAATTAGTAGTCAATGAATGCATGGATATTTTAAATGTGTAAAGAAAACAACTCAATGAATCATCAAGATTATGTCAAAGCCTTATGAAGTTACACTATACATGAATCATGCTTACATGTCAGATGATTGATAGCTTATTTCTAAAAAAACAGAAAATGGAAATGTATGGGTCAGAGCTTTATTGCTCATTCCACCATACATTTTTAGATTAAAGAGAATTTTCAAAAAGAAAATTGTTTCAGCTTTTGTATGACCGGTAACGGTGTACATAATTAATACATGTTACTCAGTTTTTAATATTCGTATAGATGAATTCTTATAAACCATTCTCGAGTTTTATCTATATGTGAATTTTTATTTGGTGGAATGGCCTAAGAGACCCTCATACTTGTGTCGGTTTATCATCCCAGCTCCTGTACACTTCGAAGTTTCAATTAAGCACCTGTAATTGTTAAATCACATTCTTTTAAACCCCTATGACCATTGACAAATCCTATGTGGCAATTTGATGGTTGAGTTGGAACAAGTGCGTGAATTTCACGCGTATAACGAGCGCAAACATTAAAATTTAGACTAAAAATGATTAAAATAAGAAAAGGAAAGAAAAAGACCAACAATAAAAAAGAAAAAAAAATCTGCCACCTCTTTCTTCTTTCTCCCACTCCACCGTCCGTTCTCCCCCCCCCCCCACTTCATTTTCCTTTCTCCCCCCTCCCCATTTTCACCACCTGAAATCAATATTTGAGAAAAACAATTAGGAAACCTTCAAACTGAAGATCTATATTTTATTTTGAAAAAAGGTTCTGAAATTGTTTGTGTATGATGCCGGTGAAGATGGTTTTCATTTTTAAAAGGGTTTTAAATCTGTTAAGTTGAAGCTGAAATCTTTCTTCATTTTTTCGTTCTTTTATCTTATTTTTGCTGTTGGGGGTGAAGGAAATTTATTTCGGTGAATCTCTTTTATTTTTTATTATTGAAAGAAAAAATTGACAATAAAATGGTGGAACAAAAGAGGATGAAGATGGTGGAAGGAAGAGGAAGGTTCAGTGAAGGAAAAGGTGAAGAATGGAGATGGTGGGTGGGTGGGGGTAGTCCTAAGGTGGTGAAGGTGATGATGGATTGAAAAAGGGAAAATTCAAAAAAGTTGTTTTTATAAAAAAAATAATATAAAACTAATAAATTAATATGACGTGTGATAGAAAATTCGATGTGGCCACTGATTTGTCATTCATATCGGAACGTATTAAGAGCACGAAAGGTAAGGTAAGGTCGTAAGGAGGGTTTAAAAAAGAGTGATTTAACAACTACAGGTGCTTAAATGAAACTTTGAAGAGTACAGGGGCCGGAATGACGAACCGGAACAAGTGCAAGGGTCTCTTAAAGCATTCCGCATTTATATTTAATGGTAGCTATTTGTTGAAAAGATGAAAAATCAAACTTCATCATTATCCACAATGGTGGAAATCAAGGATATGGAAAAAGTTCATCATTTAATTAGAAGGGGTCAAGTAATTAGGATAAACAACAAAAGGAAAGTAGATCAAGAAAAGGGATTAACGGTTGAAATGGTGAACGGTTGAAATTCTAGATGTATTAGACTCCCACTAGAACACATGAATAGCTCCAGTTTCTTAGAGTTTTTTTTTGAGATTAGGGTGCAAGTACAACCACTGTACTGTTTGATCTTGATCATTTATAGAGATATACAAAGTTACCAATTTCAAAAAAAAAAAAAAGTAGATCAAGAAAAGGGATTAACAGTTGACATTTACTACACATATACCGAGCAGAATTACGAACTTGAAGTGAAACAGCCAATTTCTTCATAAATGGTTGGAATCTCACCTCATTGTAGATCTCCAGGTATGAGACACGAAGCAGAAATTCTCGGCTTGGAGTCTAAACCAGCAACAAATTCAGCCACATATTTATATTGAAGTATAATCCATAAAAGGTTGCACTAACAAGAAGTACCTCTTGGATAATGCTGAAGGTATCCTTCACAGCCAATGGTATAATACCAGGAGATCTTTGATCACCCTATGATGAGACACAAGTTACTTAGAATTATCAGATTCGTTCCTCAAATGAACAGTAAGTTGATTAGATATGCCCCTATATAGCATAATGTACAGGGAACTGTAACAGCAGCTCCAATTTTCAAGCAAACAAAGAGCCAGCCTATCATGTGAACCTACACTTCCAAGGCAATTCAAAGATTTGTGAACTCCTTGTAGAATGAATCAGCCTTATTAAAAGCCATCATGTTGTAACTTACAGCAATGAAAAGGGGTTATCGGCTTATCGCATCATAGGTGATCCCATCCACTTTAGAGAAGTTTGAGCTTCAAACAGCGGTGCACTAAGTGATCCCAACAAGGATCCGTCACCTCTTTGAATTTCAACTTTGAGGAGTCGGATTAATATTGGCATTGGATAATGGATGCAGAAATTAGTTATTTTAATTACAATTTAACTTCTTTTGCACTAAACCCATAGATGCTTTCTATTTTTCCCATAAATTGTGTGCTTCACTTCAAGCCCCATGGGCCTTGTCACTTTCTTCTGCTTTTAAAAGCACTAGTATGGATGGCGCATGAGTTCAGATATTTCAGGAACTAGACAGAATGGTATACTATCCGATAATGTTCCCAGGTATAGATTTCACTGTCTATTCCTGATTCCTGAAGGTTGGCTTCATTTTTTTTCTCATTCAAATGTTTGTAAGCAACAGAAACCCCTATCTTCCAGTATGTACTTTTCAATTTTATCATTAAATATCTTTATTTTCATAAATAGTACTGTTAGACAATGATCTAATATAGTTTTAACTGCAATATCAGTAAGAGACAAGAAGCTGCAGAGAGAGAATGACAGTTCACCCCGACAGTCAAAAGCCCAAGACATTGGAGACAAAACTGACGACTAGTTAGTAGATCCGGCCACATCCAAGGTGTCGGAAGATCCAGGCAACCAAATCACAGAAGTGGCTTCCTAGACGGAACAGCCACGCACTGACACATACCGGGAGGAAGGAAGTAATTTCCGTGAGTCTCAATCATGCGCGGCACTTGTAACGGATTCTAGTGCAGCACCACTGTTTCCAGCCCATCCAGGGAATGGCTGGAGAGGGGCATAGGGAAAGAGGACGTTAGGGAAGAGGTGAATAGCTGTAAACAAGAGAAAACTGCTAGGGGTCTGATGGTTTCTTTTCGGCTTTCTTCCAACAGTACTGGAACAAGGCTAAAGGAGAGGTGTGGAAACAATAGCTCCATATGACGAAATCGAAAGTTCGAGAAGAGACTCAAAGCATACTTAGTTGCCATTTTTCCGAATAGGGAAGGAGCAGCGAGCATCAAAGACTATCAGCAAAATAGTATTTGGTGGGTCATTTGGAAATAAAGGAATCTTAAATGTTTTGAAGGCAAAAGAGAGCACACACACAAGTTGAAGTTCAATTTATTATTCCTCTTAGCCTTTTGGTGCAACACGCAAAATGTATATGCTGTATTCGATATTCTCAGTTATCTCCCAGGCTAGAGTAGGTAGGAACTGAGTTTTTGGAAGGTTCTTGGATATGAAACTGAAAAACTTGTAAGGCTCCTGATGTAATCACTGCACAATCTTGGTGCTTCTTTTGCTTATAAAATGTTCACGTATCCAAAAGAAAAATAGGAGGCTGTTTGAAGGTATAGAGTCTAGCTTTATACATTTGAGGAATAGCTTCTCTCCTTTAGTCAATTTTTTTATGCACCATGAAGTTCCTGTTTCTGTAGAAACTTGGGTGTCTTTGGTAGAGCATAGGTTCCCTACTTTTAGATTCTTTACTTCTTTGTATATGGGATTTAAAGAGGGTGTTTGGATTGACTTAAAAAAAAGTAGCTTTTAAGTCAAAAATAAAAAGTCAAACTTAAATGACTTTTAAGTCGAAAAATAAAAAGTAGGGGGAGGCCTACTTTTGGTTTTTATCTTATTTTAAGTCATTTTTAATATTGTCAAACACTTCCTAACTTATTTTAAGTCATTTCCCGACTTATTTTAAGTTATTTTTATATTTGTCAAACACTTCTAGAAGTCAAGAACTGACTTAAAAGTAGGTTTGACCAACTTTTAAGTCAATCCAAACACCCTCTTATTTTTAGGTGTTTTTGGCTTTTAAGCACTTTTTAATTTTTAGAGGTGTTTGGCAAAGACACGAAGTGCTTTTAAGCAACTATACTTTAGGCTTAAAAAGTACAAAAAAAAAGGCAAAAAGAAAAACCTACTTTTGCCTTTTGCCTTTTAAGTCACTTAAAAAAAGCTTATCCAAATACCCCCTTAACCTTACAGCTTATATATTCAATATAAATTATTTACTTTACAAAAAGAAACAATCTTACCATAGTCTTGTTATCATAACACTGGAGTCCTACAAGAAATTTTGAGAACTTAAAAGTTCCTTCACAATGATCAGTTTCAAACCATTCACTGAACTAAGCAGTTTCAATATCTGTTACTGCTTCTGGTCCTTCTTTTCGTGTGGGGATATTTACTACAAAAAAGTAAAGTTGAGCTATCTTAAATCCTTTCAATGATAACTAGATTCTAGCCAAATTTAATCTTTATTTCTTTCTTTAGCACGAATGTATTACCATTAAAAGAATAAGAAAGAACGGAATGTTTTACCTATTAACAACCTTTCATCTAATCCAGTTTGTTCACCTGGTTTTTGAGTTCTTCAATATGATATGTTAAAACGTGTTTCCTTTAGATATTTTCTTTTGTAAGGTAAGTTCATATGTATTCTTTAGATATTTTTCTTTTTCCTTTTAGTGATAGTCTACATTTCCTTTGGCATCTGCTCAGCCCAACCTTCCATGAGTGGCATGACTGCAACAGGCTTATTATCCATACATAATTTTAGAGAGAAAATGGCTATTTATTTCATTTACACACGCGAAGTGGAAATCATTAAAAATATATCCAATGAATAATGTCAAAGCAAGAAAAGCAAAGAATAGATCTACTAGGCAGCTATGAACAGGTAATAATGTAGTTGTGTAGCACTTATCCAAAAACACTTGATTAATGAGATCATCCACACAACACTACGATCAAAACCTGTTTACACAAAAATAAAAGAATAATTCCCTGTCTAAACGGCATAGCAGCACATATATATAGTAGCAAGTTTAACTAGAGATAAAACAAACTTCTACTGTCCAATTCTTGCATATGTTTTTATTTAGGCACAAATATAGCTTTCTACAAACAAGACAATGCACAATTCTTTTCCAGAAGAACGGGCATGAGGAAATCTAATAATAAATGCAAAAGACCTAATAAATAAAGCTAGAAGAAGTAATCAAATAGGATTTCCATTCTTCCAAATGTAAGATCCTTAAAGATAAACTTCCACTCCTAAATCATATTCAACCTGTACACTCACATAAGGATGTTTACAAAGATACATGATATTAGAGGAAAGGACATCCTCTGTGTAGATAAAATCAACAATGTAGAAACAATTATCTTACATGCATGGTATGGGTTTTCCCGCTGCTCGTAACCCCATATGCAAAGACTGTGCCTGCAATTGAAAACATCGAGGATGAATATCAGACTGTAAATAAGAACTATCAGCATCTCAAATTTCCTCTAAGGAGGAAACTCGTTCCAAAAATCAGTAAAACTGTGAGATCTATATATACAAGAAAAGGAGCAGTATATATGGTAATGGATGACAGGCTCTCATAACAAATGATTACGATAGTTGGTCTCAAAAGAAAGACTAGGATGAAATTACAACAATTCTGAGTTAATCAAATAATGTTCTCAATATAAAGGTACACTCTAGTGGATCATTTATGTTCTCTTTTCCCAATTTACATTTCATCCAATACATTATACACAAACGATCAATTACTACTGCAAGAAGTAAGCTACATATACTACCACATATTTCTCCCTGTTAGCAATTCAGAGTGGTGAACACTGAACACAGAACCAGTTTATATGTCACTACTTGCTATGAATCACAACTCCTTGATCCCAGTCAAATTGGTAAATCTTGTAAAGTAGTGTTTTGAATTTAGAGATATCTTACGCCTACATTACATACTAGGATTCTAGCATTCAATCTTTAAGCTTGACCTGATATTGCTCGAAAATCATCAATTCTGTCAGGTCACAGTTACTGATAGTCATTCTAGAACTGGATTTGGCAAAGCCTTGTTTCAATCCATGTATCATTTACAGGAACCTTACTGCACCTTCAGCTCAAGCTATTCTTTATTTACACTGCCTTTCTTCTTCTCTTTTTCTTTTTTTCTTTTGGTTTGATAAGTAAAGTTAACAAGATATTGACTGTGTACTTACAGTACACTTAGGTTATTGTCATGGATGCTGCTTACGATTAAGAAGTTTGGAAGATCATAGATAACAAGATCTTTTGGTTCAATCCCAGCGGAGGCAAAAAACACTAGGTGTTCTTCCTGTCCAAGCCTTGATCGATGAAGTTACCGTGTTGGTGGCAGGTAGCAGGACCCCGTGGAATTAGTCAAGATGCATTCAAGTTAGCCCAGACATCATGGTTAAAAGAAAGATAAGGAGATCTTTTCAAGAAACTGAAATTACTTTTGGACAAGGAAAAACACCCTCCAAGGATTGGTTGCTACAGATAAACCAGCTACCTAACAGAGGTCTAACTACAGGTCAAATTCAATGGAAAAAATATCATTCCTCAACTAACTTTCTGGTAGCTTGCTCACTGAAAACCACAAGACATGCCATAGATGGCAAAGGTTTCATGATGGCTACCACTTATCTTTAACACAGATATTTGCATTTGATAGGCACTTATTCAAAATCAAATGGGTATTCCACTATAACATTGTTAGCTTTCTGTATTCTTTTGAAGTATCTATTATCAGAAAAATATGAAAGCAAAATATGGTAGTGTTCATGAGCAGCAAATGCACATCTACATGAACTTTTTTTTATGACAGCTACAACTCCAGTTACTTGTGTAAACATAATCCTTGATCATAAGATTAGAGCTACATACCATTTATGCCTTCCATGGAACCACCAATAACATGCTGTGCAGCAACATCATAGACATGACGTGTTGTGGTGGTAGGACCAAAAACCCTATCTGTAGAGAGTCAACCACATTTGTTAGTTAGCCTCTGAGAGTAGTTAGATACAGAAGGACCCAGACATTATAATGCACAAGACATGTCTCACAATCAATTATTGAAACAATTGTCAGACACAAAACACAAAAAGAAGTAAGACTGAACAATGATTATGGTTTTGCTGAAATAAGCAGTCTGGTAGTGAATAGTGAGCTCGAACAGTCTAACTACTGTGAAACACTAAAGCTGCAATAAACAATCAAACACCTGACTCAAACAATCAAGTCTGATATAGGATGCTGAAGCATCCTTCTTATGATAAATTTTCAGTCACAGACCAGTTCCTTGAGATGACCTCAAGTGACGAAGTGGCTCAAGTTTCAACTTCTTGTTCCTTCTAGCTCAAGGAACTCATATACCTTCAGCAGCATGCAAGATGAAGCAATTGGTGACTTTTTTTTCGGAATCATTTGAAAATGTTATCACCGGATATATGATTGAGTTTTCCTTTCTACCATTGAATGCAAATTAGGATATCTACAATTTGTTGATTTGTCATGCTAATTTATCATTTGCTCAGGTATGTTAAAAACATTACTATTGCACTACATATATTATTTTATTTTATTCTTTGATAAGTACTGCTGCACTTCATAATACTATGACGTAGTTGACAAACATTTCAATATCAGTAGAAAAGGTCAATTCTTTTGTTGATGAAGTAAATAGCTTCATATGATGGCATCAAGAAGATGCATGGCTGTACAAAAGACGTTACAAAATGTAAAGAATTAGCTCCATCATATGAGTGGTTATTTTGAACCAGGGAGCTAACAAAATTCAAAATATTGTCAGTTATGTAGAGGGGACGCATTCTGCCAGCTCAATAGATACTAAAGACATCTAGCCTTAACAAAGTGATTTGGAGTTGATAAACCATCAAAAGAATATGTTTACTCTTACTCTAGTCATAAATTAAGTTAACTGAATACCATTCTTGGTTGAATAATAGGGAAATAGAAAGATATGAACTAGTAGCATCCAAGCAATAAGGAAGCAAACTCTTATGTTTCTAAATAAGAGCAACGCATTGTCTATGTAATACACAAAGAATAGCACTATACATCAAGACATACCATATGCATAAGCAAGTGAAGGATTATGCTCATTTCTAACAATAGTTTCTCCATCTGCGTACCATGAGATTTCCTCCCCTTGTCGAATCTCCCTCGGGCTAATCACATTAACGACCAAATTAATTTCGAAAAAAACGATGCCAATTTCCAAAACTGATAAGAGTAAAATCAATTCCACCTTAGAGGTCGGAAACGCACTGTCACCGTAACATTCTCTTTGGGTCTCTCCGTCTCTACTGACGCACTCTCCGAGTAATATAACTGCGGCTTACTCCTAGCTGATGAGGAAGCCGGGGAGCTCACGCCGTCTATAGAATGTTCTGGAAACTGCTTAGATGACGATGTTGTTGATGAGGTAGGCGAATTAGCTACTCTTGAGCTCAATTTCTGGAACTTCGAAGCTTGTTTAGTCGCCATTTTTACCTACACAACTTTATCCATTAGAAACAAAACAGATAAATGTAAAATCTGAAAAAAACAGAGACAATCAAAACCTACATTAATAGGCTCAAAAAATTAGCAACAAGAAAAGGTATAAAAGTGAAAATTGCTACATGCATTTAGAGTTGAGATTGGGGGAAAATACCTTAATCAGAGTACATACATCTTCACTTTAGTTTAAGATCTAAAAGTAGGTGATGAAAAAACATCATTATTCTCTGAATATCACTTTTAGGTGAGAGGATTGTGTTTGGATTGGATAATCTGTTTCTCTCTCTAACTATTTTAGCTTGCCTTGGAAGCGATGCACACTTTTTCTCTCTCTCTTACTTTCATGAAAGCTTAAACCAACTCTACTGTTTAGCAGAATGACACCATAACTGTCGTGTGTGTAGAGAGAGAAAAATGGAGAAGAGACAGAAAAGGAACAGTCCCACACAATTGCGCTGTGTGTGATAACTGTGTGTAGGTATAGAGTAGGCTAGAGAGAGAGTGGGTGGGAAATAGTGCGACTTGTGAAGTCAAAGGTAAAAGGAGTTGAAAACAGTGAAGGGGGAAACTGCAGGGTGGATATGTTAATTTTTACAAACTGTAGGGGCGGTTTGTTTCCCTTTTTGTTTAAATTGTGGGGGCAATAACAGCAAATTTATATTCGTTCACAAGATTCTTGTGTCAAAGATGGACGAGAATTATTGGTTATGAGGTAAGTTCAAAGTTATTAATGAATAATTTTAGTTCTCAATGTATTAATCTTAAGAATTATATGATTAAGTAAACATATATTAGTTAATTAGTCATTATAGTTATACTCTTAGTTAATTATTATTTGAGACCAACATTCAGTGATTATTATGTGGGTTGCAGTTTCGAGTCTGTATAATTTGCACGTTTGTATAATTCGGAAGTTGTATGATATAATTTTGTATAATATAATTTGTATAACTGTTTAAATTTTAGATGTTTGTGTTTATATATATTCGTTATTTCGAGTTTATACAAAAATAGCTCAATTGTACAAATGTATTCGTAAATTAAACAAACCAGACAGTTTAAACTATATCCACAGGCCATAAATATGCAAACTATAGTTATGGAGCATAATCAAGTTTATTATAATGGCTATTTGCAAAAAATTCTCATTAATTTTATACTCTTTGTCTCATTTCATGTGGCATTCTTTCCTTTTTAGTTTGTCTCAAAAAGTAAGTAACCTTACTATAATTGAAAAACAATTTAACTTTAAAATTTTCTTTATCCGCCTAGTGAAATGATTTACAGTCACACAAATATTCACGGATTATTTTAGACTACAAGTTTCGAAAGTCTTTTTTTTCTTAGATAATGTGTCAAGTCAAAATGTGTCACATAAAATGCAACGGATGGAGTACTATGTTTAGTTTGCAATTAGGATAAAAGTTATTCATGTATTATTTTTATACAATGTTTGGTTGGCATGTTTTCAAATATTGTATAAAAATTATTCATGTATAATTTTATACGTTGTTTGATTGTGTTTTTTTTGTAATTTTACATAATCTATGAGGAAATATATGTGTAATTTATGCGGGATAGAAATGAAATAAGTTATGTATGTATCACTTCTACATTTATTAAAATAGTAAATTGCATATTTATCCCTATTAGTTTACTTTTAAATGTAAAATATTAATTTACAACAAATCAAATAATTAATCTTGTATTTACACCCAAAGGTATTTTAAATTATGATAGGTAACTTTTCAATTGTAATTATTTCTTATAGAGAAAATTGTCTAAAACCCCCTCAACTTATATCCGAAATTTCAACTATACACTCCAACTTCACGGGTGTTCTATTACCCCCTGAACTTCATATTTCTCTATTTTCTACACACTTAAACGCTGACCACAACACATAAACCAAACAAATATTCCAACGTGATTGCACGCGTCGGGTCCCCCACTTCTTCAACTCCCAATTTCTGTTTTTCCCCATTTCCCTCCTAAAACGTAAAAGACCCAAAACAAATATCCTTTCTCTTTTTCATATCCTTCTCTATTTGCATATGCATTTCTGTTGATGATTGAAGGATTTTGTTGTGTATTTTCGACTTGATTTCGTAGTTTATCAACTGATTTAGTAAAAAGTTAGTTCTTTATCCCTTATTTCGACTTTTTGCTTTATTCCTTAGGGTTTCTGTTGATTCGTGAAATTAAGAACAACATTGGGTCTGATTCATCCATACAAAGCTTATTCAAGTTTTCATTTGCCATTTTTGATGAATTTCGAGAAAATTTAAAATTCAAATTAGAGACCTAAATAAGAAATTAGAGCAGATTACAAACCCTAAATTCAAGATTTGAAGTAGAAATGAACATAAACAACTAAACCCTACTTATTTTTGAGTGAAAATCGTGATTTTTTTTATAAAAAGAACAAGGGTTAATGGTGAGGAAGAAGAAACAATGATTTATTTAATGGTGGGGAAGATGATCGTTGGAGAAAAATAAATTTTTCGTCAAAATTTAAGGTGTTCTCACCTCCTATGACAGGTCAGCGTTTAAGTGAGTAGAAAATAGAGAAATATGAAATTCAAGTGGTAATAGAACACCCATAAAATTGGAGTGTGTAGTTGAAATTTCGAATATAGATTGGGGGGTTTTAGACTATTTTCTCTTTCTTATATAAGAAAAAGTATTGGTAAGGATAGCAAGAACAATATATTTATTGTATCGGAATTTATTTTTATTTTATTATTATTACTTTACTTTCAAGTTTCAACATGTTAGCTTAATATCAAATAATTTAAAAATAAGGATATTTCAGTCATTTAGGTCTATGAAAAAGCTCATATATGAAAGCTACGTGTCTTTCTTCTATAAAAGGTCAAGGGCAAATTGGTCACTGAACCATATTGTATGTGGCAACTTAATAGCCTAAAGTCCTTTGTGTCCATTAATATTGCTCCACCTGTTAGCCAACATTTAAGTCATCTCTTATCTTCTTTGTTTTCTCTCTTCAATATTAGAATTAGAATTAGAATAGTTGTTGCAAAAATTCGAGGTTGTGATGATGATTTTCTTCTTTGTTTCTCCGAGAATGAGAAAATTGATAGTGTAAGAGAGCAATCAGACCGGGGCAACCCGGATGGCAGGTTATCCTGCAACCGGTGCTTGCAGTCATGGTGGTGATTCCAATCTCTCTTATCGTATTACAAATCCGAGCTTCAATGTTTAAATTTTTTAGGGTTTATTGAAAATCGCCTCTTTACCTCCACAAGATAGAGGTGAGACTACACTGACTTATTGTTGTTGCAGTTGGAAAATTCGCAGTTAAAAAAAATACACGAGAATTTCTCATAAAAGTAGCCTGAAGAATTCAACTACTTCAATACCATGACATTTTTAATTATTTGTGTGTTTGCATGTTTTTGGGGATTTTAATTTTATTGTTTTTGTTATTTGTTGAATCCAAATATGATTCTTTTGATATTTGGAATAGACACGTAACAGTTCTTTAGGTTTAATCCATCTCTCGCCTTCTCTCGCGTATGGCAGTATGTACATTTTAGAGACAGAAAGAGCAAACTCAAGTTGCACTGTAAGGTAAGTATTCATTTTAACTATTAGCCTTTTGTTTCTTGGTTCATTTTGCTGACCGTTTCTATTCTTTCGAAAATTTGTTTGACATTCAAAAATCGACTTGAGCATGAAATCGGTAGACAATGAAGAAGAAACAGAGCAAGTAGTTTTAGAGCTCTTTATGTGTGTGGTGGTGTTGTATCAGGTAAATTACTATATCGTATTTTTATTATCATTTTTTCGTTATCTCTATTTGTTTTTTGATTATATTTTTTTGGAGATTTCTCTGCATCCAAAGAAGACCCAATTCGATTCTTCTGATTCTAGGCAGATTAGGTTGATTTACTACATTTGTAGAATTTGAGTCTTTGTTGAATCAACTAATTTGAGGTGAAAAATCTGGTAGCTCTCTAGATTTGCTCAACTGTTTATTTACACATATTGCTCGAATGTTAACATGCTCCCTTTTTTCCTTCACTCTGCACTTTGAAAAATATTTGTTGTCTATGTCATTTGCATCTTTGTTGTTTCAAATACAAGTACTAACAACTAATCATTACTTTATAATTGTACAGGTATTCCATTTCAAGTTTATAATGAGGCTACAAGAAGTCTAATTTATGAATAGTTACCTTGTGTGTGATTTTAAAGAGTGTATATTAGCATTTATCAACATAAAAATGAAGTCATCGACATTGTTCCAAAATGTCTATGAATTATGTCTTGAGTTGCTTTTCAAGGAGTAAAGTGTGAGAAAGTATTGTTTAATGAAGAATGTAAAAAGGTGCAATTCAATTTTGAGATCAAGTGTTGAGTTGGTCTTTCAAATTAAACTTGAGAAGAAAAAAAGGAACTAACTTCAGTAAATCTGGCACGGGCAGGATTCCCCTAGTTTTAGAAATATGAATCAGTTTACCAAAAATTAAGTACTTCATTGTCTTTTTGTTTATTGCTCCCTCTGTCTTGACTTGCTTTATTTTTTAATCATGACACATTTTTATATTAAGTAATAATTTAACTATAAAATGTTTATTTTATTCTTAATGAAATGATTTATAGCCACACAAATTTCTATCATTCATTTTGAACCACAAGTTTTAAAAGTCTTCTTTTCTTTTTTAAATTTTGTGTCGAGTTAAACTATCTCATATAAAATGTGATGGAGACGGAGGGAGTATTATTTTCAATTCTAAAATTTTAACACCATTGAAGCAAGAAGCATTTTTGAACCGCTATTTATTTGTAGACACTTTAAATATTAGTTAATCTCATAATTAATACTTGTAAAAAAAAGCACTATCATTTTTTTCTTTGAATTTTTTGTCTTGTTAATTGTTTAATCTTATTCAATACAAATTACTTAATTATTTTTAGTTATTTTTTATTTACTCTGTTATTTTTGGCTATTAGGATTTCTTTTATTTTATGTGTTATTTAGATAGTTATTTATTTTAATGGATATAACAAATATTAGCTCACTAAACATTTTGGAATTAAGAAAGAAGTATTATCTCACTAATTTCTTTTAAACTCTACATAACTAAATTCTGCATAAATATTACCTGACACTTGTGCTCTGATCTGCCAAGTGAGTTCCATTTCTGGTTTGCATCTTGATCTGCGAAGACAGACTTGGTTCAATAGGGTCTCATACCTTCAAGAGAATAAGTCAGAGAAAGGGTTAATTCTGAAAGATAGTAGGCCCTTTCTTCAGAGTAATCAATTAGGTTATCATCATGTGCACGTCTCGAAAATACTTTGACGTCTTCCCCACAGGGATTAAGTCTTGCTTCCATCGCCTTAGACTTTGCCCAACACTTTAAGTATTCCTCTAACTAGCGGTATGCTTTGGAGGCATGATCTGAAATACGTAAACACACGAGTTAGAAGAGACTCCATAGAGTTAAACTTTATCAGGCGAACCAGAATAAGAAAGAAGGATAGTATTGTCTAATATCCCATAACCTTCCTATAATAGATGTGGCACTTTACACCCATAAGAAGGACTCTACTATATATTGCTTCATAGACATCCTATGACACTTGAACCTAGTACTCTGATATCAAATTTATTATGCTCCAAATCTATACCCTGAATATGATCGACACTCGATGTCATTGTTGGCCTGAGTGTATCCATAACATGGCATTGGACCATACAAGGGGGGATTTAACGAGGCTCGTGGAGTGTCACGTGAGATTGCTTCATCAAATTATTTACTAAATATGTATATATAGTGTAACGACCCGCTAGGTCGTTTTGAGCATTAAAACTATTTTGACTCTTCCTGTAAAATTTCAATTGAAAATTTTAGACTATTCATTTAACTATGGTCAATTAGTTGATGACTATTTGTTAAATAATTAAATTAGTTGATGGTTAATTGGTCAAGTCCATAATTTGATTAATAATCTATTCAATTTATCCCATGTATTGGAATAAATTAAATGGAATTTAACAAATAATAAGTTATGTCATTCAAGAGCGACATTCTCTTCCAGGTAACAACACATTAAATCTCTGATTTCCTACCTGTGTATATGAAATTGTAGGATTCTAAATCTACATTAATTAGTATAATAATATATATTTTTAGGAAAAAGAAACAAAGTCATTGAGTTATTGATATTTGGAAAGCTGCTAGCCAAAAATAGTGGGTAAATCAATTTCTATTCATCAATTTACGTGTTGATTACAATATTAAAAGGGAATTAATGATGGACAGGACGAGCTAATAATTAGGAATGTGATGCAAATTGTATAATAATGGTATGTTGCATATTGATTTTTGTTATCGAAGGATGAAGGTTAGTGATGGCTTAATCTGGTTTGAGTTGGAAAATTTCTTAGGGTTATCATATTACAAATTAAGTTTTGATATATTAAGACAAGTAATTAAATATTAGGTGTATTGTATTATATGAATATCATTAGATTTATGATATTTTGATAAATTGACACTTAACTCCAGGCATAAAATTTAGGAATATAAGACTTGACATATCTAGTTGGCACCAAAATTTATGAATTTAATTATAGATTTGGGTGAGTTTTGGGTCTAGGCTAGACATATGGTAATATGTGTGTGTACAGACTCATTTGTTTACGAATTTTGTATATTTTCTAGATTGGGAATGTTCTGAAGCTTTACAAAAGGAAAACGAAAAATCTTGAGGATTTGTGGCACATGTTCAACATTCGAGGTTTGTTAAGACTTTTAGACTTCGTTGAAGGAAATTTTCCTAATTAAGGATTAAAAATGGAAAAGACAATGGGTAAGGGCGAATGATGGGGTCTCGTACCAATGGTGTGACGGGCATTGGTATGAGTACCAATGTTATTAAAGGGAAAATTTATTACTATAATATGATAGATTGTAATTCGAGACTGCCAAAGCATATGGGCATTAGCTGATGTATTTAGTGACTTGATTTCTTTTGTGTGGTTATGTTTCTTTATTGAACCCGTATGTTTGTGATAAATGAGGTGATTATATGTCATAGCGACATTTGATTTATTGAGATGCTTCGTCATCTCTTTTTATTGATATCATATTGTGCACATGCATTGGCATGAGATGGAGATCGTCTGTGTTGAGATCGAGTTATGATTATAATTTGGGCACGTGAAGATCGTTCGTGCAAGAGATTGGTTATGATTATAAGTTGGTCACGTAGAGATCGTGTAACACCCCAAAAAAATTTTGAACTAAGACCCGAACCATTCTTCGTTGTAAGTAGGATTTTACCGAGGAATTTAAAATTTCTTAAGTATTAAGGTAAGGTCTCAAGATATAACACCTTGAGTTCCAAAAAGAATTAAAGAGAATTCATTCAAGTCATTCTTAGGTTCCTCTAAGTTTTGGGTCAACTTAAAATGACCATAACCTTCAGTACAAGATGTTGTAGGTGGACCATAAGATATCAAATGAAAGGCCGTGGAATCCTCTTTCCAACGCCACCGAGTTTGCTAATTTTTTAGCTCGTATGAGAGAGATATTCCCCTTTGAAGTCGGACTATCCAATTAAGGAAAGCTACCCGAAAATATGAGGGGTATTTTACTTTTTTTTTACCCAATCGGATTTAAGAGTTTTTAGTAATGTTTTAGGAGTCTAAGCTGATTAGAATTAGTTTCATTCATCCCCAAAAGCGCTTAAAGTTTTAGAGAGAAGATTCAAGAGGAGAAAAAGTTCAAAGTTTCAAGTGTTCGCTCAAGAAATTCAAGATTTCGCCAAGAACCTAGTTCTTTGAGGTATGTAAGCTTCCATAGTGTTGGGTTTGTTCACCCACATGCCAATCATGAGTTTCTTTTATGAATCTATCTATAAATATTGAGCAATTTAATTTCTTAATGAGTTCTTGATAAGTGTTCTTGAAGTTTCCTTATAGATTAAGTTTTGATGTATGATTCTACTTGGGTCAACTTCAAATGACCATATCTCTTAGAATATAAAGAGTTACGTGGATCATAACCTATAAAATTAAATGTATTTGAATCTACTTTCCAACGTCACCAATTTCGCGTCAATCCAAAATCTGAGTAGAAAGTTAGGACTATTTTAGTAACATATACAGTGCTATTATGAATTAGCCGACGGGAAAACATTAAAAAGGGTTGTTTTTGTTTTTTTACCTCCAAAAAAATCCTAAACGAATTTCTTGACTAATAAAAAGCTCAAAACAATCAGATTTTCATCTTTTAATCGATCATTCTCTTCTCTCTCAAACTCTAACACAAAACCCTAAGGAAAAATCAAAGTAGAAGACTTCATTCAAGATTCTTTCAATCTTTTTCAAGATTCTTCTTCAAGGTAAGTTTTTCTCCAAGAATTCCAATCTTTTCAACTCAAATTCCTCCATACAATTATGAATGACTAATGAAAATCATAATTCTTGGCCATAGAAATTTCAAGAAACTAATTCAAGAATCTCAAGAAAGGTTTTCTTGATTGTTTACCTACAAGCTAGGGTTTCAAGGCTTCTAATTCGAGAACCTTGTTCTTTCGGGTATGTAACGCTATCATAATGTTGGACTAGTTCGTCCTCACGCCCTAAATCTAATTTCAGATCAGTAAAAGAGTAATCTAGGATTCTTTCCCTAGATTTGAGTATTCTTGAGATAAGTTGATGTTGAATTCTTGAGTTTTATGCATGGTTATTGAAAACCTTGAATTGAGTCGTTCACGTCCATAATTTGGCATGAACCATATTTTAAGAAGTCTTTTTACAAATTATTTTAAAACTTGTTTTAATACTTGAGAACTGAGTTGAGGAAGAGTAGAGATGAGCTCATTTTCTTAAAAATGATATATGGGAACTAAGTATTCCCAAGAGTAAATATTTTTACATTTAAGATGAGAGGAAACTGAGATTTCCAAAAGAGTTTTGAGCAGTTTTAGTACCATCTCTTTTAAGAGAAAGATTTTTGAGTAATAATCTTAAAACACATAATGAGTTATGTTTTTAAACATATGAGCTAGTTACATTTTGGGAGTAGTATTGAGCACCGATATGGGGACGAGTTTGAGTTCAGATATTTCAAAGTCTCCATAAACTGTGTAGCCAACATGGATAGAAAAAGGTCATACTTTTTAGATAATTCCTTAATGATTTTTAGCATAGACTAGTGGATCCACTTAGTGAGTAGGTTTTATACCTCGGCAATGTATATGACAGCCCTGGCAGTGTGTGGCAAGACGTTGTATCATCACATAGCTCATAGTAATGGTTGTCAGTTAGAGAAACTCCCACAAAGATATTTTGTATTCTTATATACACATAGTTTACTTAGAATTTTCATATACAAGTAGAGTTTATCTTGTATCCTTGCATAAAAACTGAGTTGCTTTCTACTGTTTAAAAGCTTTCCATATATTGCATATGTATTGTTGCTTTATATTGAGTCAAGTATCCAGAGTTGAGTACCCAGAGTCGAGTATCTTATTATTGAGTTGAGCCTTATTTCACTGAGTTGAACATCTTATCATTGAGTTGAACTATGTTTCTTTGAGTCGAGTTGAGTTGAGTGAGTCAAGAAGAGGTAAGTATATATGTTTTTATTCCACCAGTTCAAGCTTATGTTATGCTTTAGAGTTCCCCTTACATGCTTGTACATTCCACGTCCTGGGCCATTTGGCCTGCATTATTTCATGATGCAGATACATATATTCAGGATCATCAACAAGCATTTTGTTAGTACCACTTACAGTTTCAGATAACTATGATGAGCCTCCTTGCTTTCGGAGGATTTTATTTACTTTTTCAGTTTCGTCAGGATGTCGTGGGTCTTGTCCCAACTCCCATCTTTTTCATTTAGAGGTTTCATAGATAGATAGTAGAGTTTCAGAAGTTTATTCATTTATTTTGTTAAATATTTTCAAGACTTAAGTTTCCTATTTATGGAGAGTTGAATATATCATTCTTATTCAGAGTTATCTATTCAGTATTGTTCATATTATTTTAAAGTTGAGTATTTGAAGTGAACTCAGTTTTGAAGCTTTTGTATGCTTGAGTTAGTCTTCTGCTTGTAGCCAACCAAAATGAAGGTTCACTTGGGGACCAACAATGGTTCTCAAGTGTCGGCCACTTCCAGGGTGTAGGCTCGGGACGTGAAAAACTTGGTATCAGAGCACAGTCTGGAAGAGTCCTAGGGTGTCTATGAAGCTGTGTCTGTAGAGTCCTAGTTGTCGGTGTGAAGCACACGACATCTATAATTAGGAGGCTGCAACATTTAGGAATTATCTCACTTCTTTCATACTCTTAATCGTGCAATAGAGCTATGTCATAGAGATTTATCCATATTCGTGTGTTTCTCATATTCATTCGACTACCCGTCATACTAGATGTGGTTGAAAATAAAAGTCAGTCCTTTATCGATGAGGTTCTCTTAGCAAGCGTCTCGAGGAAGTCATGATACTCCAGAGGGGCTTGAGAGAAGCCCATGAGTGAGTTAAGTGTTGAGTTTCAGAGGAATGCACTCATGTTCATATGAATCATGCGTTTGAGCTAAACGCGAGTTGTACACTATTTCCTAAACCTTATTCAGCTGAGACCTTTAAAAGGATGGTATGTTTAGAGCTTGGGTAGTATTTTTGCCCTAAAAGATAGTATGAATTACGAGCTTATGAGCAGTAGTAGTGAAAGTGCCCAAAACTATAGGAAAGTATGCAGAGGTTCAGTAATCTAAGGAAAGAGGATAATGATGGGGCGGATTATGTGATTGCAATCATGCACCCAGTTAGTTATAA
Organism: Solanum piurae; assembly: GCA_029582685.1. Classification (NCBI taxonomy): domain Eukaryota; kingdom Viridiplantae; phylum Streptophyta; class Magnoliopsida; order Solanales; family Solanaceae; genus Solanum; species Solanum piurae. The sequence continues at coordinate 19,548 of JAJOOO010005122.1, forward strand.
GTGATGAGTTTCCCTTAATAGTAAAATAAGGAATAATAATGTTGTAGAGAGTTCTAGATAGAAGGAAGAGGAATAACTACTAGTCATGATGAGATATAGTATATTTTTTTAACCATAATAGAGTTGATGTCAATGTGTCATCCTGTTAGAGAAGACTAAATTCATATGTTGAATAATCGATCAGAGTATTCATGAGGTGGTAGACCCAATCTATGATTATGAATTTTGAAGGGGGAAACCTCATGGTGTTCAGATGATGACAGAACTATTTGAGAGATAATGCACACTAAATGAGTAAGTAGTACTTAAGTTGCGAAGTCAAATATGATTGTAATTTGAAGTATGGAGAGGTAAAGATTGACTACTTGTCATAAGGTCCTAGTGGAAAACTGTTTCTAAATTGTATCCAGTAGTTGTAAGTTAGTATAGTAAGCGAGCAATCATATTGATATTCGGGTTTAGTAATAAACATTAAGCGTGAATTTAAGATGAGTGTCTTGACAAAAGGATGTCAACAAGAGGGTGATGATGTTAGTCTTGATATTTGATCTAGAATACTTGACATATAGTAGGTGAGAAATTGAGGTGATTAGTAGCAATAAATATGAGTGGTACAAGTGAGATACCCTAAACCTCTTAACAAGGGTAGTGAAGTGTGGCTAAGTCACAAGAGTAAAAAGAGAATTACGAGGTGTACTGAGAGGGTATGTAATCAGAAGAGGTTAACAGAAACACCTTAGAAAAAACTCTTAGTACCTGCTTATGGAGAGTTCTGTAGTCATGAGATAAGCTTCTCCCGAGTGTTAGAGTAAAAGAGGATGTAGACCAGTTAGAGATGTTGGAATATGTCCATAACCTTCAAGTGTCAGCTTTAGACCTAAGGGGGATGATAAGATTGGAAATCAAGTCAAGTGTTGAGAATAAGATAGTAATGAGTTCAAAGGAGTATGGGAGATATCTTTTCAGAGGTCAATTTAGCAATGTAGTAATGTTAGAAAGAGAAGGTTAATGATCCTATCGTGATAATGATGGTTTGATAATTCTATCTAAGGTTATAAATGAGGAGTAAGAAGATATTGAGATTTTACTATGAGAAATAGCTAAATGAGAGCCCTTAGTTGGTTCCAAATAGTAATGCGGGAAAATTCTAGTTGGTATTACAGAGATGATAAGAGTAACCCCATTCCATACCTAGTCCAGCCGTCATTCGAGGACGAATGACCCAAGGGGAAAATATTGTAACACCCCAGAAATTTTTTGAACTAAGACCCAAACCATCCTTCGTTGTAAGTAGGATTTTAACGAGAAATTTAAAATTTCTTAAGTACTGAGGTCAGGTCACTAGATATAGCACATTGAGTTCCAAAAAGAATTAAAGAGAATTCATTTAAGTCATTCCTAGGTTCTTCTAAGTTTTGGGTCAACTTAAAATGATCATAACCTTCAGTACATGATGAGTTAGATGGCCCATAAGATATCAAATAAAAGGTCTTAGAATCCTCTTTCCAACGCCACCGAGTTTGCTAATTTTTGAGCTTGTATGAGAGAGATATGCCCGTTTGAAGTTGGGTTGTCCAATTAAGAAAAGCTACCCAAAAATATGAGGGGTATTTTGATATTTTCCTTACCCAATTGGATTTAAGAATTTTTAGTAAGGTTTTAAGAGTCGAAATTGATTAAAATTAGCTTCATTCATCCCCAAAAGCGCTTAGGGTTTTAGAGAAGATTCAAGAGGAGAAAAAGTTCAAAGTTTCAAGCGTTCATTAAAGAAATTCAAGATTTCTCCAAGAACCTAGTTCTTTGAGGTATGTAAGCTTCCATAGTGTTGGGTTTGTTCACCCACACGCCAATCTAAGTTTCTTTTGTGAATATATCTATAAATATTGAGCAATTTAATTTCTTGATGAGTTCTTGATAAGTGTTCTTGAAGTTTCCTTATCAATTAAGTTTTGATGTATGATTCTACTTGTGTCAACTTTAAACGACCATATCTCTTAGAATATAAAGTTTTACGTGGGCCATAACCTATAAAATTAAAAGTATTTGAATCTACTTTTCAACTCCATAGATTTCGCGTCAATCCAATTTCTGAGTAAAAAGTTATGACTATTTTAGTAATCTATACAGTGTTGTTACAAATTAGCCGACGGGAAAACATTAAAAAGGGTTGTTTTTATTTTTTTACCTCCAAGAAAACCTTAATCAAATTTCATCTTTTAGCCCATCATTCTCTTCTCTCTCAAACTCTAAGACAAAACCCTAAGGAAAAATCAAAGTAGAAGACTTCATTCAAGATTCTTTCAATCTTTTTCAAGATTCTTCCAATCTTTTTCAAGATTCTTCCAATCTTTTTCAAGATTCTTCTTCAAGGTAAGTTTTTCTCCAAGAATTCCATTCTTTTAAACTCAAATTCCTCCATACAATTATGAATGACTAATGAAAATCATAATTCTTGGCCATAGAAATTTCAAGAAACTAATTCAAGAATCTCAAGAAAGGTTTTCTTGATTGTTTACCTTCAAGCTAGGGTTTCAAGGCTTCTAATTCGAGAACCTTGTTTTTTCGGGTATGTAAGGCTATTATAGTGTTGGACTAGTTCGTCCTCACGCCCTAAATCTAATTTCAGATCAGTAAAAGAGTAATCTGGGATTCATTCCCTAGATTTGAGTATTCTTGAGATAAGTTGATTTTGAGTTCTTGAGTTTTATGCATGGTTATTGAAAATCTTGAATATAGTCGTTCACGTCTATAATTTGGCATGAGCCATATTTTAAGAAGTCTTTTTACAAATTATTTTTAAACCTATTTTAAAGACTTTAGCACTGAGTTGAGGAAGAGTAGAGCTGAGCTCATTTTCTTAAAACTGATATATGGGAACTAAGTATTGTAAGAGTAAATGTTTTTATATTTAAGATGAGAGGAAACTGAGATTTTCAAAAGAGTTTTGAGCAGTTTTAGTACCATCTCTTTTAAGAAAATGATTTTTGAGTAATAATCTCAAAACAAAAAAAGAGTTATGTTTTTAAACATATGAGCTAGTTACATTTTGGGAGTAGTATTGAGCACCGATATGGGGATGAGTTTGAGTTCAGATAATTCAAAGTCTCCATAAATCGTGTCGCCAACATGGGCAAAAAAGGGTCATACTTTTTATATGATTCCTTAATGCTTTTTATCATAATCTAGTGGATCCACTTAGTGAGTAGGTTCTATACCCCGTCAAAGTATAGGACACCCTTGGCAGTGTGCGGCAAGACGTTGTATCATCACATAGCTCATAGTGATAGTTGTCAGTTAGAGAAACTCCCACATAGATATTTTGTATTCTTATATACACATAGTTTACTTTGAATTTTCATATACAAACAGAGTTTATCTTGTATCTTTGCATACAAACTCAGTTGTTTTCTACTGTTTAAAAGTTTTCCATATATTGCATATGTATTGTTGCTTTATATTGAGTTGAGTATCCAGAGTTGAGTACCCATAGTCGAGTATCTTATTATTGAGTTGAGCCTTATTTTACTGAGTTGAATATCTTATCATTGAGTTGAACTATGTTTCTTTGAGTCGAGTTGAGTTGAGTGAGTTGAGAAGAGGTAAGTATATATGTTTCTATTCCACCAGTTCAAGCTTATGCTATGCTTTAGAATTCCCCTTACATACTCGTCTATTCCATGTACTGAGTCATTTGACCTGCATCGTTTCATGATGCAGATACAGGTATTCAGGATCATCAACAAATGTTTCGTTGGTACCACTTACAGTTCCAGATAGCTATGGTGAGCCTTCTTGCTTCTGGAGGATTTCATTTACTCTTCAGTTTCGTTAGGATGTTATGGGTCTTGTCCCGACTCCCATCTTTGTCATTTAGAGGCTTCATAGATAGACAATAGAGTTTCATAAGTCTGTTCATTTATTTTGTTAAATGTTGTCAAAACTTAAGTTGCCTATTTGTGGCGAGTTGAATATATTATTCTTATTCAGAGTTATCTATTCAGTATTGTTCAAATTATTTTAAAGTTGAGTATTTGAAGTGAACTTAGTTTTGAAGCTTTTGTATGCTTGAGTTAGTCTTCCGCTTATAGCCTGCCAGGATGAGGGTTTGCTTAGGGACCATCAATGGTTCTCGAGTGCCGGCCAGGTCTAGGGTGTAGGCTCGGAACGTGATAGATCTTCTGTGCTGGGGATTGTGTGATTTTATGATAGTGCATTGAGATCGTCCGCACAGACACGTGGAGATTGTCTGTGTCGGTTTATGGTGCTCGCGAGTCTCCCATGGGTCATGAACTTTTGATGTACTTCTGAGGAGTATCATGTATATACGATTGAGAGAATACAAGGCATTTGAGGCATATCATTTCATGGTGTCACCTTGCATTGCATTGCATTACATCTCATTACATCCTTCATTCTTGTTTGATTATGTGCTTTATTAATTTTTGGACATTACGTGACATTTGATTATCCCTATTTGATGAAAACTTGGTTGATAAGTATAATGTGGATGGGTAAAATTAAAGAATTATTTTCTTATATACTCTTGTCACTACTTCTTCGTTGTTGGTCGATGAGATATACTGGGTACACGTGGTTTCGTACTCATACTACACTTGATGCACTCATTTGTGGTGCAAATTGTATTTCAAATTTGAGCGCATCTCTTGGATCTTGAGTTTGATTTGGATTATCTTGGAGTTATGGTGAGTTGCTTGGTTATTCTACGGCTCATACCTTCATCTATCACTATTATTTAGGTTGTGTTGGTTTTTTTGATAGGATATTTCTTATGCTTAGACTTGTGAAATAACTAGAGACTTGTATTGACTTTAGAAGCTCTTGTACTTATGACACTAAATTTTGGGTTTGTATTTTAGGTTTTCGTATTTCATACTTATAAATGACTTAGTGTTTGGATAGTATGTTGTTGCTTTTGTACTTTAAATATTGAATTGAATTGGTAAAAGTATTGGGTTGGCTTACCTATCAGTTGGGAACACAGGTGCCATTACGACTTTTATTTTTGAGTCGTGACATATAGTGAAGAGGAAAAATAGATATTGTAACACCTCAAAGAAAATAAGAACTAAGATTGAACAAGAGAGAAGGGGGAACCACAGAGGGGGTACACGGGTCGTGAAGAGGACCACAACCCATCACCCTAACCGTGGTTGTGCACCCAACAAAAGGTGAAAGACCACTAACTAATAAACAATATGTGGAGCTTCACGCGGGTCGTGGAGTGGCCCGTGAAGGGGACATAGAACCACCATGGCTACTGTGAAAGACCATGAACCACTAGACGGTCCGTGAAGCTTCACACGAGCCGTGAAGTGCCTCATGAAAGAAGCTTGAAAGACTTTAAGGTTCGGCTAAACTTCAAACCATCATATCTTTCAGTATATAATGATTTAGGTGAACCACGACCAATCAAATTAAAGGTTTTTGAGTCCTCTTTCCAACGCCGCCAACTTTTCCTAATTCCGAGCCAGAGTAAAAAATTAAGCTCGTTTAGTGAAGCCCTATCGGGCAAAGCATCTTCACGACCCACTTTACGGGCCATGGTGCTCTACACGACCTTTGAAGCCTATCTTGAAGTCACTTCATCATCTTTTAAGTGAGGTTTCACCCCCAAACTCATTAGTTAAGCACCACGTACGATTAAACGGTCTGTGAAGTTCCACACAGACCGTGAAGTCGTCCGTGAAGGGGACTTGTCAGACTTAGAGTTTAGGGTTAACTTTTAACGACCATATATTTTAGCACAAAATAAATTAGGTGACCCATGACCTTTCAAATTAAAGATCTCTGAGTCATCTTTCCAACGCCACCAAGCTTGCCTATTTACGATCTTGGAGTAAAAAGTTATACCCGTTTTAGTGAAGCCGTACTGGTTAGGGCATCTTCACGAGCTGCTAGACATGCCTTAGTCATCATGATGGCCCGTGAAACCCCCTTTGAAGTCACTTTGGCAGCATTTAAGTCGGGGTCGCATCGGTCTTTTCCCATTGCCTTTGGTACTTACACTACGTCGCTCGTAGTCTAAGCTTACTAAACTAGTCAGAAACTACCTAAAACTCTCATTCTCCTAAAATCATCTAACTTAGAAAGAAAAGAATAGAAAGAGGCGACAATTTCTCCTAAGAATAAACAGAGGTTTTATTCTAGTTCAGGCCCAAAATCCAAAGATTTCTCCATAGTTTTTGTCACCAGGTATGTGGGATTTCACTAGTGTGTTCCTTTCACCCATTGGGTACTTTAATTCAGTTAGTTCTTAGATTTCTCATAAACTGTTCAAACCTTGGGTTTCCACATTTTGAAGATTATTGAGATTTTAGTTGTTATAGTTTCCATGATAAATAACTTGTTTCTTAGTGAATTAGTGTAGTTCCATGCATAGAAATCAGAATTGTAGCTTGTGTAACTTTATCATACTTCATAAATTATACTTGATAGGGAAATCAGATAGAAAATCATGCTTCAAAATTCGAATGTCATAACTTCAGTATATATATGTTGCATTCTCAATTAGCATAACAACACTTTGAGCTACTTAGTATTTTGGTGAATTTTAGTTTTTCATAATCAATTGGGAGTAGACTTAGCATCGAGTTGGACTAGGGTTCAACTTACCCTTAAGTCCTAGAACTACGTGCCCACGTAGGTTTATAAGTCCACTCTATTGGGCATCAGGTTTAATGATCACGCCGCAGTCATGCCTCTATACCCTTGGCAAGGTATATGGGGTCCTCTTGATGGGGCGTGTACATTGTACTCCACGTTTAGCTCACATGGTTTTTGTCAGTTAATAGGACCTCCCACAATCAGACTCTTATTGTATTGACCATGTTTTCAGCATTTACATCAGAATAGAGTTCAACATGTTATCTTCATGATTAGTAGTTGGTCATTGCATCCAGTTTAGTTTTTAGTTATACTTCAGTACAATTTATTTCTTTGTTTATCTTGGTATATCTATATCCTGCATGCTCAGTACATTCAAAGTACTGACACATACTTTTGCGCTACATCATTTTATGATGTAGGTTCAGGGGTTTAGCTTCTAGATCACGCTTAGTTCGACTCCCGATTCGAATTCAACAACTTCAGTGGTGAGTCCTCATACTTCGAGGATAATAGACATGCTTTACTTTTTAGTCTTTATTTCAGTTTTCAGTCTTGTTAGAGTTAGCTGGGGCATGTCCGAGGAACTCAATTCAGTTAAAGACTTTTTAGACATAGTAGTAGGTTCAACTCGAGTTGTTAAGTGTTGTTTCAAACATCTCTAAACTTTTATTATATCTTATATATTCAAACTAGTTGGGTTTTCCCGATTTCATATATCCAATATTTTTAGCTTCCGCATAGTACATGATTTACTTAGTTATTTTTTTTAGTATGCTTATTATATGCCAGACTTATGGTTAGCTTGGGGTCACTCGTGATCCTAGGTCTCGTGTTACGTGTAGGGGTAGTCTCGGGGGGTGACGAACTTGGTATCAGAGCAATTGGTTCAAGAGTCCTAGGGATTTTGAAAGCCGCACTAAGTAGAGTCTCTTTCATGAGTGTGAAGCGCGCCACACCTATGAGAGGGAGGCTACTAGGTGTTTTAAGAAAATTTCACTTATTTTGTTATTCCTATAATGGGTAAAGTGTGATTCAACTTCTGCTTTATAATATGTCCTTGTGCGTTTCAGGTTATGCCTCCTCACAAAACTAACGAACGGAATGCTAACACAGTTCCTCCAGTCCCAAACCATGAGGTTATGAATGTAGAGTTCTGTGATGCGATCCAGTTGTTGGCCCAGACTGTAGCCAACTAGAACAATCAGTAGGCCCTAGTTCCTGCTAACCCCACTGGTGGATCTGTTGCATATAGGGTTTGAGTCTTTGGTCGTACGAATCTGCAAGAGTTTCTAGGATCGAGGGTTGGTGAGGATTCACAGAATTTCATTGACGAGATTCAGAAGATTCTTGGAGTAATGCAAGTGATCGGTACTAAGAGTGTTGAGCTAGAATCCTATCAACTTAAGGATGTGGCTCATATATGGTTCACGTAGTGGAATGAAAATAGGGGTGATAATGCAGCTCCTATGATGTGGGACTATTTTACTAGAGCTTTTTTGGACAAGTTATTCTTGAGAGAGTTAAGAGAGGGTAAGGCCTACGAACTCAAGAACTTGAAGCATTGTTCAATGTTCGTCCAAGAATACGGGCTAAAGTTCACCCAGTGCTCAAAGTATGCTCCACATATGGTTGCCGATTTGAGAGCACAAATGAGCAAGTTCTTGTTTGGAGTATTTGATCTGGTGAAGACTGAGTGCATGAATGCAATACTATCGGGAGATATGGATATTTCTAGACTAATGAATCATGCCCACCAGGTTGAGGGAGATAAGCTTTGGGAAATGGTTAAGGTTACCAAAAAGGATAGGATGGATAACTATGAATACTCTCAACAAAGGTCCGCGGTGGAAATCACTCACAGTTTTAGTAAAGGTCTACAACCTCAACACATTCATCAAATAGCGCTTCGTCCCCTAGGTTTTGACAGGATCAGAGAGGGAGAACATTAGGCTTTAAGTCACAGGGGAGTACTTTGGGTAACCAAACTTTTCCAACTTGTCCAAAGTATGGTAAGAATCATTCGGGAGAGTGTATTATAGGCAGAGAGGGGCTCTTTGGGCGTGGTCAGTTTGGTCATAGGTTGAAGGACTGCCCTTCTGCCAAGCAAGGACAAAGAGGTAACAGGGCTCAGTCTACAACTTCAGCAGCTCTAGCGGGTCGCCCTACCCAGCAGGGTGCCTCGTCTGGTACATGTGATGGTCAGCGCCAGAACTGTATGCTCTTCACGCTCTCTAGGACAAAGAAGATTCTCCTAATGTGGTCATTGGTACGTTGCAAGTCTTCCATTTTATGCATTGTTAGTTCCAGGGGCTACACTTTCTTTTATGACTCTTTATATAGCAATGAACTTTGGTGTAAGTCGAAAAACTCTCTCGGAACCCTTTTAAGTCTCTACCCTAGTTAGTGACCCATTTATAGCTAGACGGGTATACAAAAATTTCCTTGTCACAGTTTCCAGAAAGTCACCTCAGCAGACCTTGTAGAGTTAGAAATGGTAGATTTCGATATCATTCTAAGACTGAACAAGAGAGAACGGCAAACCATGGAGGGGGTCCATGGGCTGTGAGGAGGATCACGACCCGTAACCCTGCTCGTGGTTGTGCACCCAACAAAAGGTGAAAGACCAGGGACCACTAGATGGTCTGTGGAGCTCTACACAGGCCGTGAAAGGGACATAGAACAATCATGGCTACTTTGAAGGACCACATACCACTAAACGATCCGTGGAGCTTCACACGAGCCGTGAAGTGGCCTGTGAAAGAGGCTTGACAGACTTTGAGATTTGGGTCAACTTCAAACGATCATATCTTTCAGCACAAAATGATTTAGGTGGCCCACGAATAATCAAATTAAAGGTATTTGAGTTCTCTTTCTAATGCCACCAAGTTTGCCTAATTTCGAGCCCGAAGTAAAAAGTTATGCTTATTTTAGTGAAGTCTTTTCGGACAGAGCATCTTCACGACCCACTTGACGGGCCGTGGTGCTCTGGACGACCAGTGAAGCATATCTTGAAGCCACTTCCTCAACTTTTAAGTGAGGTTTCTCCCCTAAAGTCACTAGTTAAGCACCACAGACGTTTAAATGGTCCGTGAAGCTCCACACGGACCGTGAAGGGGACTTGTTAGACTTAGAGTTTAGGATCAACTCTAAACAACCATATCTTTCAGCATGAATGAATTTGGTGACCTATGACCTATCAAATTGAATATCTTTGAGTCCTCTTTCCAACTCCACTAAGTTTGCCTAATTCCAAGCTCGAAGTAAAAAGTTATACCCATTTTAGTGAAGCCTTGTCGGACATGCATTTTCACGAGCTGCTAGACAGGCCTTGGTCAACATGACGGCCCGTGAAGGCCCTATTAAAGTCACTACGACAACATTTAAGGTGAGGTCACATTGGTCTTTTGCTTTATGCGTTTAGTACTTAAACTATGTCGTCTAATACTTAAACTTTGTTGTTTAATACTTAAACTATGTCTTTTTACTCAGTCTAAGCTTAGTAAACTAGTGAGAAACTACCTAAAACTCTCATTCTCCTAAAATCATCTAACTTAGAAAGAAAAGAATAGAAAGAGGCGATAGTTTCTCCCACGAACAAACAAAGGTTTTCTTCAAGTTCACCCCCAAAATTCAAAGGATTCTCCGTAGTTTTCATCACCAGGCATGTGGGATTTCACTAGTGGATTCCTTTCACCCATTAAGTCCCTAGAATTCAGTTAGTTCTTCTATTTATCATAAACTGTTCAGACCTAGGGTTTCTAGATTTTGAAGATTTATTGTGATTTTAGTTGTTATAGTTTCCAAGATAAATAGCATGTTTATAGGTGAATTAGTGTAGTTCCATGCATAGAACTCAACACTCTAGCTTATGTAAATTTATCATACTTGTGAATTATACTTGCTAAGGAAATCAGACAGAAAATCATGCTTCAAAATTCGAATGTCATAACTTCAGTATATAAATGTTGCATTCTCAGTTAGTATATCAGTACTTTGAGTTACTCAGTATTTCATTGCATTTTAGCTTTTCATATTTAGTTGGGAGTAGACTTAGAACCGAGTTGGACTATGGTCCAACGCACCTTTAAGTCCCAAAACTACGTGCCTGCATAGGTTTATAAGTCCCTTCTATTGGGCATCAGTTTTAGTGATCACGCCAGAGTCATGCCTCTATACCCCTGGCAAAGTATATTGGGTCCTCTCGCTGGGGGGTATACATCAAACTCCACGTTTAACTCACGTGATTTATGTCGGTTAATAGGACATCCCACATCCAGACTCTTATTGCATTGACCATGTTTTCAACATTTACATCAGTATATTGTTCAACATGTTATATTCATGATTATTACTTGGTCATTGCATTCGGTTTAGTTTTCAGCTATACATAGTACAATATATTTATTTTTCAGTATATATATATATCATGCATGCTCAGTATATTCAAAGTAATGACACATACTTTTGCGCAACATCATTTTATGATGTAGGTTCATGCATTCGGTATCCAGAACATGCTTAGTTCGACTCCTATTCCTAATTCAACAGCTTCAGTGGTGAGTCATACTTATACTTCGAGGACAATAAACATGCTTTACTTTTCAGTCTTTATTTCAGTTTTCAGTCTTGTTAGAGTTAGCTGGTGGCATGTCTTAGCAACTCATTTTTAGTTAGAGATTTTTCAGACACAGTAGTAGGTTCAACCCGAGTTGTTAAGTGTTGTTTCAATCATCACTAATTCTTATTATATCTTATATATTCAGACTAGTCGTAAATAAATTATGTGTAGTCAAAGATGAATATCATCAATTCACTGACTTAATGAAACATCGAGGGGAGTAAGACTTTTGTCATTTGAGAAGATCAACAATGATGGTAACCCAACCTATGCGATTGGAAATTCCATGAATTAGGTTCATATGGATAATGACTAGTCATTAGTTAATCAATTATGCACTAGGAATTAATGTCCATCCTATGATATGAATAGTGTGTTGATGTAAGGCAAAGCGAGGCTAACTTAAGCTCTTAATTCGAAACATATCATTTATAGGTGGTGTACAACTCTGTAGAATGAACTTGATGATTGGACCTATATGAGTGTGAAGCGGTGCCGCTTCTATGAAATTGTGACAAATTTCTAGAGCTTTCATGACTATCATGACACACGCATGGCCTCTTAACGCAAAACCGCGATAACGACAAAGATTGTGCAAGTATAATGTGATACAATAAGACACTGATTTACCAATGAATTATTGATTTATAGAAGTTGTAAACTACACCAATTATTCTGTAAGTTTAATCTTATATTTCTATCTGGTTCATAGTCTACGGATACCACATTAATACATTGTACTCATATATGGAAACACTGTAAAACTTTGTATTTCATTCTATTCCTTCATATTCATTTTGAGATATGCATGGAATTGTTGAAAAAATGATTCTTAGTATTTCAAAAAGATGTATTCATATTATCGTCTAGATTCCTTCCTTGTTACCTTGTTAATGAATATTGAATATATTATTCACATATTTCTAATGACCATTAAAAGTCCTTAATAGTGACCATTTTTCTATCATAATTTCTAAACGTTATGCAACAGATATTAGCCTCTTGATTGAGGTCATTATTTTGCCTCTTTATTGTCATCAATATAATCATAAACAGTGAGGGTATTTATTCTTACTTTTTGTCTCTATATAACCTGAAGTTGTGTATGAGGCAGAAGGTAGAGATTAGATGAAAAATACCTCCTTCCTATATTCTTTTGTGTTGGGTTCTCCTTATTTTTTAATCTTTGTTTGATCATTGCTCCTAGTTTTATACTAGAAGAGCTTGTTGAATCCTAGGGATACACCTATACCAGGTAAAATATCCTTAAGGACAATGTTCTTTGATACGCCTCAAGCTATGAGAATTTTGTACAAGTATTTATGATGAAGTATTTTGCATAAGATTTTTAACATATATCTAATAGTTCATTTGAAGAAAAAATAGTTGAGAAGATGAATATAACAATAAAACTAGAAAATATCATTCCCAGATGCATTGTAGAAGTTTGTCTTTGTAAAATGTTCCTACTCGCGTTCTCGGTTGGTCCTCATAGTGGCTCGCCGGAGCAGCGGCCGAGGCGAGAAAGAGAGAGACGAACATGTCTCTCATACTTTAGAAGTCATTAGAAATTTTCAATAACTTACCAAAAATTTAAAAATTTCAATGATCTTTAAGATATTTAAAGAACAGTTACATACTTAAACACTACACAAAATATACTATATGTGCCTGCTTAAGAAACAACAAAATACACATATTTATGATATTTTTGACGTATAATATATGAAGTATGTGCTACAAATTGTAACTCTAATTTCAAGTATCTTATACAAATTGTCCTTTGTATTCAACTTTATTATATTATATATATATATATATATATATGTACGATGTGTAGTATATTTTTTCCTTTGTTTTGGAAGAGAGGAAGGGGTGCTTTTCTTCGGACCACTTAGATGTGAACATATTGTTATTCAATCTGTATTCTAAACCAATACTATTGATAACAAAACTTTGCAGAAACACTAAATTTCAAAGTTTAAATCACGTAGTAAAGAGCATAAATTAATTAACAGAAACTAATGAATTTAAACATACCAGAATTTGTAACAATCATATGAAACATAAAGGAAAGAACATCGATCCCACTGAATGCACAGTGTCCCCTTAAGAAAATGATTCTACTCTAGTATCCGAGGTTTGAATTGGAATATATCCTCTAAGGATAGAACGATTCTATTCACCAGTGCATTGATACCCAAAGTAATGGTCTTAGCAAGCCACTTAACGATAGTAAAGTACGCGAATAATGAATTTGTGCAGAAGAAGTTCAGAAAATTTGTAAGTGAAAAGTTTGAGGATTCACAGGTATTTATAGCCAAGAAACACTGGTTTTGAAAGGTTGCAACCTTTTTTGAAGTCACACGATAATTCATGAAAGTTTGTAACCTTTCAAACGGTGATGGGTGTTTCTGAAAGTTACAACCTTTCAGATTAGTCATCTCTAACGGTGGAAAATTCAAATAAAAAGGAAAAGATCTTTTACATACATGTCGCGCAAATCCGAGTTGGGTCGGGTCATTTCGGATAATTATAATTAAAATGTTTTGGCCATTTAATATAATTAAATAAATAAATAATTAAAACAAACTTTGTCAAAAAATATTCTCTCGATCGATCATTTTTCAAAGCCAAAGTCGAGCTGAGCGAATGATGACAACGACGGCGCAAGGGGGGGGTCCCTCTTTCCATCCTTTTTAACAACTAGAAGTGTTTTTCTATTTAAACATTTTAACTACTGAAGCATAAGAGAACCTTTCAAATTTCTATTTTCATCTTCCCTCAATTTCTCATTAATTCTTGTTATATACCCAACAATCCCCACATGAATGAGGAATGGTTATAACATAAAGGAATGCCTAGACGAGTGTGTACTTTACAAGCAAGGATCAATTTCATATGGATAAATAGGTTTCCCATTGAACTTTCTGTAGTGAACATATGTCGAATATACTCGGTGAAACGGTGTAGATGTGATATATTTAAACCGTCGAGCTTTGATGTATACCTAGACAACCATATGTCACACAATCAACCCTTTACCGTTTATGATTCTTACGATTGTGTTCATTTCAGGCATTGAAAACCTCCTGGTTTCATGAGTGTATAGAGAATAGACTTTTTACAATAATTCTCTTTGAAGTGGCTTACACTTCACACTCACATAGGTAATTTCTAACTGTGTCATCGCATAGATACGCTATTTGGTCAAACCCGCCAAACTTAGCAAATCATTAAAAACTTTAAGTTTTTGACTCGTTAACAAGCCTTAATATTTTAACCTTGTTCTTGAATAAAGATATGGATATAGTAAGGATGCAAGCTTTTGTGCAAAAGTTGGAGGATCAAAGACAAAGAAGAAGGACCCAAGAGTTGCAAAGACAGAAGTCCAAGGGAGCCAAATCCGCGGGGCTATTTATACCATCCCAAGGTGAGTTTAGGCCTCGATTCCTTAACAAACCACCTAGGCCATCATCTTTCTACTCTACAGCTAGTGCTCCACCATTGTTTCAAGGGTTTAGGGGAAATCAATTTGGGCAAAGAAGTGAAAGCCAAGGTTCACAAATAGCGGGTCATCAAGAGCAGGGAAGTACGAGCCAATCAAGGCCTCCTCGACAGCCTTGTAAACAATGCGGAAGAAATCATCTAGGTGCATGTAGGTTTGGGACAAATGTTTGTTTTTGTTGTGGTACATCATGTCATATGATGAGAAATTGCCCTCATAGGGGCATGGGTGGTGTTGCACAGCTTACTAGATCAGTTGATGCATCATCATCATCGGTATCTTCTTTAGTTAGGGGACAAATGCTGACTGGTCCTGGTAGAGGAGATAGGGGAGAAACTAGTTCTAGTGGAGGTCAGAATCACACATATGCTCTAGGGGATCAACAAAATTTGGAAGCCTCGTCGGATGTGGTTACAGGTTCATTGTCCATCTTTTCACATATTGTATATGCATTAATTGATTTGGGGTCTACACTATCATATGTTACTCCATTGATTGTTGGGAAGTTAAAAAAATACCAGAATTTTTAGTGAAGCCATTTGAAGTGTCTACACCGATCGGTGAGTCTATTATAGCTAGAAGGGTTTATCGTAATTGCATTATAACTGTTTGTAATTGTGATACATCGGCTGACCTTGTTGAGCTAGAAATGGTAGATTTTGATGTTATAATGGGTATGGATTGGTTAGTTTCTTGTTATGCCACGGTAGATTGTCGAACTGAGATCGTGCATTTCCATTTTCCAAAAGAGGCAGTCCTTGAATGGAAAGGTAATATTGGGGCACCAAGAGGTAAATTTATTTATTATCTTAAGGAAAAGAATATGATGTCCAAAGGATACATATGTCATCTAGTGAGAGGGGAAAATATAGATGCGTAGCCACCAACTCTTCAATCCATTCCGGTAGTGAATGAGTTTCCTGATGTATTTCCTAAAGATCTTCCAGGTTTGCCTCCAAAATGAGAAGTAGAGTTTGGTATTGATGTGATTTCAGATACTCAACCTATCTCCATTATTCCGTATAGAATGGTACCAACAGAATTATGGGAGTTGAAGGAGAAATTAAAAGACTTATTAGAAAAAGGACTCATAAGGCCTAGTATGTTTCCATGGAGAGCACCAATTTTGTTTGTACATAAGAAAGATGGCTCATTGAGAATGTCTGTTGATTACCGGCAGTTGAATAAAGTAACAATTAAGAACAAATATCCCCTAATTGATGATTTGTTTGATCAGTTACAAGGTGCTAAGGGTTTTTCAAAGATCGACCTGAGGTCGGGTTATCACCAAGTGAGGGTCAAAGACAAAGATATACCCAAGACAGCTTTCCGAACATAGTATGATCATTTTGAGTTTTTAGTTATGTCATTCGGGCTAATAAATGCACCAGAAACTTGTATGAATTTGATGAATAGGGCGTTCAAGCCATTTTTAGATGTGTTCGTGATAGTATTCATAGATGACATTTTGGTGTATTCAAGATTGGAAGAGGACCATGCTAATCACTTGCGGCAGGTTTTACAAATTCTTCGTGATTGTAAGTTGTATGCAAAGTTCTCTTAATGTGAGTTTTGGTTGAAATCTGTGGCATTTTTAGGTCATATTGTATTCTGATGAAAGAATAAGGGTTGATAACCAGAAGATGGAAACTGTAAAGATCCGGCCAAGACCTTAAACTTCTACGAAGGTATGTAGCTTCCTGGGATTGGCAGGTTATTATAGAAGGTTCGTTGAAGGGTTTTCTTCCATTACTGCACCCTTAACAAAGCTAACACAAAACAACCAAGTTCCAATGGGTGATACATGTGATAGAAGCTTCCAAGATATGAAAAATAAAATAACTTCTACACCTGTAATAGTACTTCCACAAGACATGAGAGGGTATGCAGTGTATTGTGATGCTTTGGGAGTGGGATTAAGATGTGTATTGATGCGTCACGGTAAACTAATAGCTTATGCCGCAAGGCAGTTGCGGCCACATGATAAAAAATATCCAACCCATGATCTAGAGCTAGCAACAGTTGTGTTTGCTTTGAAGATATGGCACCACTACTTGTATGGAGTTCATGTTGATATATACAGTGATCACAAAAGTTTGCAATATATCTTTAAGCAAAAGGACCTAAATCTGAGGCAGCGAAGATGGCTGGAGCTATTAAAAGATTATGACATTGATATCTTGTATCATCCCGGTAAAGCAAATGTAGTAGTTGATGCTTTAAGCCGTAAAATAATGGCAAGCACTTATGGGCAGCTCGTGGAAAGACAATGAATGACTAAGGATCTATGCCAACTAGATAGATTGGGGGTTCACCTTCTTGAATCTCCAAACAAAGGGGTTATTATGCAAAATGCGGTAGAATCCTGATTAGTACTGGAAGTGAAAGAGAAGCAGTACACTGATCCTATTCTATTACAGCTTAAGGAGAATGTACAACATGGTATGACAAAGGTATTTGAGCTTACGCAGGAGGGAGTACTTCGATGTCAAAATAGACTGTGTGTACCTAATGTAGATAAACTAATAAAGAGGATCATGATGGAAGCACATCATTCAAGATATTCTGTTCATCCGGGGTCAACTAAAATGTATCATGACTTGAAAGAAATGTATTGGTGGGGTAACATGAAGAACTGAAGAAGAACATTGAGGAATTTATGGCTCAATGTCCAAATTGTCAACAAGTAAAAGTAGAGCACCAAAAGCCCGAAGGTTATATGCAGCGTAAAGAACTTCCGATTTGGAAGTGGGACATAAGCAACAAGGATTTTGTCACTAGTTTACCTCGCTCATTTCGGAAGTTTGATTCCATATGGGTAATAGTTGACAGTCTCACTAAATCAGCACACTTCTTGCCGGTGAAGACTACGTTTATAGTTGAAGAGTATGCAAGGTTGTATATTAAATAGATAGTTCGGCTACATGGAGTGCCAATCTCTATTATATCTGATAAGGGAGCTCAATTCGCTGCAAATTTTTGGAAGTCATTTCAAAAGAGTTAATGAACACAAGTGAATTTAAGTACATCCTTTCACCCTCAAACAAATGGTCAGGCAGAACGTACAATTCAAATACTTGAGGATATGTTGCGAACTTGTATACTAGACTTCAGAGGTAGTTGGAATGATCATTTGCCACTGATCGAGTTTGCATACAATAATAGTTATCATTCAAGTATTAAAATGGCACCCTACGAAGATTTATGTGGTAGAAAATTTAGATCACCAATCGGCTGGTTTGAAGTGGGTGAAACTGCCTTATTTGGGAACAAATCTTGTTCATCAAGCTATGGAAAAAGTTAAGGTGATACAACAACGGCTAGTAACGGCTCAAAGTCGACACAAATCATATGCAGATGTTAGAAGAAGAGGACTAGAGTTTTCCATAGGGGATTGGGTGTTCTTGAAGGTGTCTCCAATGAAAGGGGTAATGAGGTTTGGTAAAAAAGGAAAGTTGAGTTCCCGCAATATAGGGCCATATAATATTATTCGAAAGGTTGGCCAAGTAGCCTATGAGTTAGATCTACCACAAGAGATTTCATCAGTTCATCTAGTGTTTCACGTCTCGATGCTCCGGAAGGGTATATGTGACCCATCTCGTAATGCTCCTACTGAAGATGTACAAGTTACGGGAGATCTCACTTATGAAGAAGTACCCATTGTTATTCTGGATCGACAAGTTAAGAGGTTAAGGAATAAAGAGATATCTTCTGTAAAAGTACTATGGAGGAACTAACAAATAGAAGAAGTTACATGGAAGTGGAAGAAGCAATAAAATTGAAGCATCCTCATCTCTTTCAGATCGATGAGAAAGATGAAAATGCTTAGTTGAGGTGTTGACAAGTAAGTATAAGTCTATATGTATGTGATTAATGGTAGTACTAACTTAGTCTTGAACTTGTTTGGGCTGGATAACCATGCTAACATTCGAGGACAAATGTTTTTAAGGGGGGAAGGATGTAACAACCTGTATTATGCATATGCTAGTTCTATTCATGTGATACTTGACATAGCCTTATAGTACAGGTGAGGGACTATGTTTCTTATATGATTAGTGTTGGTTTAAACTAGCTCAGAAGGTGATTTAGTGTCTTGCACATTTCAGCATGTGTACACCAAGTTAAGCGCGGTGGAAGTATTTAAACTCGAGACAGTAAGGTGGTAATTGAGCTTAAAGTTGAAAGTTAAGTGCTAAGTTAAAGCAAAAGGGATTTATATTTAGAAAATGGAATAAAAATAGTGAGATGCTTGCTTGGCTTAATTAAGCTACTAGGTGCATCACCTACTTGAGCTATATGGAACTAGTTAAAAAGGCCAAGGTTCATGGATCAGATTTGGGCCTATGCTAATGGACTCACTTGAGGCCCAAACTAAATTAAATAAAATAAAAATGAAATTAAAGCCAGCAGCCAAATCTGCCAAGGGCCAATGTAAGTTAAGCCCAATTAAGGAAAAAGACAAGTAGATGAATCATCTACTTTGACCTTTTGAGCAGCTTGATGTACATAACCAGGTGCATCATCTACTTGACCAATTAGTGGCTGAAAATAGAGCTAAAACTAAGGAAGTTCTAGAGGATATTCTTAAAGGTGAAGAAAGCTCAATATAAGATAAATATTGGCTGCTACTTCCACTCCATTTAAACACATAAATTGAGAATTAACTCCAACTCTTTCCCTCTCTTTTCTCTTAAGTATTAAAACAACTGCCTTAATTTTCTTCTAGAGTTCTCGAAGAAACCCTCATCTTTGAAAGACTTCAAGATAAGTGAATACACTTATGAATTTAGCTTAATTCTCCCATGGATGATTAGGAAAACATGTTATTCATGCTCAAGTATAAGTAAAAAAGTAGAATGTTTCCACAAGCTACTGTTCACTTTGCTTGATTATTAAGATACTTTTCTCTTCTTCTTTGGTTTAAGTGTGAAGGAAAGTTGAAGTTCTTGAAGATTCCAAGTTAAAAGGGAAAGTTTCATAAATTGAGGTAAGGTGACTGCTCCTTTTTTTTTTGTCCTCCTTATGCATGAGTTTGGACGATGAATTACATGTGTGTTGTTATTAAGAACTCAAGGGGTGGTGAGTTCAATATTTGGTTGCTTTGATAAGGAACATTTTGGGCTGTTTTATGTGTATATGTGGGACTGCATGGTTGATGTTGGGGAAGGTGTGAATATTTTATATGGAAATATATGAGGGTGTGGTGATACACCACCAAACTGAATGTTGTGTAGGCTTATTACTCACTCCACATTGGTATATGAGTGTAATTCGAGGAGAAGTAATTGAACAACGTCCTTGATATGATAAATTATGGGCATGTTGCCGGGCCACCATTTTTGTGAGGTTAAGTAGCCAAATGTGTTGATTAGCTACTAATACAAGTTTTACTTATTTCATTGTAGATTAATAATCTGAAAGGAAGGAGGTTGATTCCTTGTAATATCTGAGTTATACAACAAGGTATGTAAGGCTATTAGATTCCATATTCTTTGGCATGAAATATGATAATTGTGATTAGTATCAATGAAGTGAGGTTGCTAAGCTCTATTCCTAGTCAAGGAAACATGGTGGTTGTGTATGATCTCCAATATAGCTAATAATATTCCCCCCTTCCTAGTATGTCGAATCATTTCATTATATGTTCATTACTCTACACTTGTATAATTATCTTCCTATGTGCTAATATAGAAATGGTATTCGTAACAACAACTTGATAAATTCTCCTCTTAGTCAATTGAAGTTAATTGTGTCATTTAAGCTCATAAGTAATGCATTGATGTTACATTGCTCCTTATGTCATTGTTACTGCCTTGAAGTTATTATTTTCATGTCTTCTATTACTGGTTCGTAGTTCCAAATATAAAAAATGATTATGACCACCAAAACAACAATTAAAGAATCTAAGTGAAACAATCAGTATAATTATGGGTGGCAGCCCAGGGGAAAAAGCCTAGAATGGGTCGATCCCAATTGGTATAGAAGGGTGGCAGCTCAGGGGCGAAAACCTAGCATGGGCCGATCCCAATTGGTATAGAAGGGTGGTAGCTCAGGCGCGAAAGACTAGCATGGGCCGATCCCAATTTGTGTAATTATGAGGACAACATCCCATGGGTTAAAATGCCTAGCATAGGTCATCCTCTTCTACCACTGATTAGCTGGTCAATTGTATCACATGCTTTACAAATATTATAACTCACATAAAAGTAAAGAAACAAATGTAACATACATGATCCCACAAGAGTAAACAAATGTGGTCTTCTGTTCTGATCTATGCATTTATATATTGATACTTGCCATCATTAAATCCCCTGTTTTACACATGATACTGCCTTACATATTCAGTACATGTTTTCGTAGTGATGTCCCTTATAGGGACACTGCATTTCATGCTGCAGGTACAAGCACTCTAGCTAGTAGACCTCTTTAGTAGGAGCACAAGTACTCAACTACTATTGGTGAAGCTCCAGGTTGATTCGGGGCTTACCGAGTCTTTGACACCTATTTTTTTACTGTATAATAGTTAAGGGTAAGGCCGGGCCTTGTCCCACCCTAATCTACAGTTTTCTATATTTTATAGGCTTTGTAGACTAATGTATATAGTTTAGTTGCGTCTTGTCTCTTAACAAGCTTTTGCCTCAACGGCCAAGTTTTATATATAAGTTTTGGGTCTACTTATGTTGGTTCGTATCGCTGCATCCTATTTGTACTTGTCACAACTTTAAGATTGGCATAGTTATATGCATAGAAAGCACAAGTTACATGTTGGTTCTCTTGTGCCTTTAGGGCATCATGTGCCTATCCGTCTTAATGAGATTTGAGGCGTGACACCGGTGATCCAATTTGCATCACTACATCCTTCAATCATGATAGGATATTTATTATAAATCAAGGCATAGTGTTGTGTATGTTTCAGATACCCAACACACGTTTTATTGTCATCAGTGAGCTTGATTAGGATTACTCGTAAATCGACTCATCTTGCTACTATCACATGCTATATCTAGTCATGTTCAATTCATAATATACATCAAACTTCCCAACACTCGGGCATATTCTAACTGAGAGTCACTTTCACCTTCATTCTTTTGAAATTTAAAGCTTATATCAATTGGAGTTTTGACATCGCTGAAATTCAAGTACTTGAACTTGTCCAATACTCTTTCAATATAATGAGATTGAGATAAAGCTAGTCCTTGAGGAGTTTTGAGAATCGTGATCCCTAAGATTTAATTAACAATTGTTAAGTCCTTCATATCCAACTTGTTGGACAGGAGGTGCTTCGTAGCATTTATATCGTCAATATCTTTACTCATTATTAACATGTCACAAACATACAAACAAACAATGACTTCATAATTCAGAATGTTTTTAATGTAAACACATTTATCACACTTGTTAATCTTGAATCCATTTGCTAACATTGTTTGGTCAAATTTAGCATGCCATTGTTTGAGTCTTTCATGTATTTTTCTGTTTCAATATAAAATAGTTTATTTAGTAAATTTTATTTTGGGTCTGTATTTTTGTTAACCTCACTACTATTTAATTTGTGTTCATATTAGTATTGTAAGTTGTATTTTTCATATGTCAATTAAATTTTCAGAACATTGCATTTATTTGATTGAGATTATAAGCGAATTAAATGATATATATTCTTACTTAAATTTGTATTCATACTAATATGTATGCTGTAGTCTTTATATTTTAATTGTATTTTTAGTAATATTGTATTTATTTAAGTATATTGTATTCATGTGCATTCAAATCATTCATTTTGTATGTTATGTTCAAGTTCAATTATCAACTATATTTGTATTCAAAATAAATGTATTTTGTAAGTTGTATATAAATTATTTGTACTCATGTAGTGTAACACCCTACTACTAGAAAGACTTGAAATTAGAAAGAAACCATTTTTGGAAATAATCAAATTTGGAAAGTTTGACAAAGTTAAGTATGAGTTTTGGATCAACTCTAAACAACCATAACTCCTAGCTCAGGATGAGTTATGTGTTCTACAAGATACCGTAGGGTATATCTTTGAATTCTTTCCAACGCCGCCGAGTTATTTCAGTTTTGAGTTCATATGAGGGGATATGCCCAATTGAAGTTGGGTTGTTTAGATAAGGAAAGTCAAAACTGAATTGGGTCAGTTTACGCACTCAAAAATTTCACGCTAGGGTTTTGGAGAGAAGAACTCAAAAAAGCAGAGGAAAGTCAAGATTCGTCGTCTTCGTGAGGAATTGATTGCGGATTTCGTCATGGATTCGATCCTACGAGGTATGTGAGACATTCATAACGTTGGGTTCGTTCATCCACGTGTCAAACATGTTTATTTCAGCGTGAAGTTATCCTAAAAAGATTGGAAGTTTGAATGTTTTTTATGTGTGTTCTTGAATTGCTTTCGGTCTTGAATTTGAGTTGAGATTGAGGAGCTTTTTGAGGTTATAGCGTTGTTTCCTTGAGTTGTTTGAGTTAGATTATTGTGTATATATATTGGGTATTTGAATCTAAAGAGAATTTGATAAAACGAACCGAGTTTAGGTAAATTAGGGTTAGAAAATGAAGAAGGAAAAAGTCGGGTGACCTGTTCCTCAGGGTGGAGAATTTTCTCTCTGCGTCGCGGAGCGGTCACAGACCCTTCTGTCTCAAAATTTATTTCGCGACCAAATATTTAAATGCATCTCCGCATCGCGTACTTGCTTCCAGACAGTGATATCTTGATCGTTTCTCATGTTTAACTATCTAAAAACACTCTTAAACATCATGAGATCTTTCCTATCACAAATCACAATCCTTGAATCCATAAATTCAAATTCAAGGAAGGTTAAGAGTCAAGTCAAGAGAAGTTCATAGAGTCTTCCATAAGTCTTTTACAAATGTTTTAACTTTGTTTTAAGGCCTGAGTTTTGAGTTGAGTAAAGAGTAAAGATAAAAGTTCATTTCTTCAAAAGAGTATATCAGGACTCTGTATTCCCAAGGAGTAAAATGTTTTCACATTTAAACAAGAAAGGAAACTGAGATTTCCAAAAGAGCCTTTGAGTTAGTTTTGAGTAAAGAGTAAATGCTTTCACAATTAGGCAAGAGAGGAAACACTGATTTCCAAGAGAGCCTTCATGCTAGTTTTTGAGTAATTATCTCAAACCACAGAGTTATGTTTTTTAAACATATGAGCTAGTATTTTTGGGAGTAGTATTGAGCACCGATATGGGGGAGAGTTCAGACAACTCCCAGCCCCAATAAACCATGTAGCCATCATGGATAGAAAAGGGTCATACTTTTTAGATGATTCCTTAGTGCTTTATAGCATAGACTAGTGAATCCACTTAGTAGTCAGGCTTTATACCCTCGGCAAGGTATAGCACGGCCCTGGCAGCGTGAGGCAAAACACGATATCATCACAATAGCTCTTAAGTGATGGTTGTAGGTTAGAGAAACTCCCACAGAATTATTTTATTTATTATATACACAGAGTTACTTGTATTTTTATATACATCCAGAGTTTATATTGTATCTATGCATACACAAAGCTACTATTGTATTTCTAAATACACAGAGTTGTCATCTATGTTTTAAAGACTTTTCTTTATATTGCATTTATATTACTGCTCTATATTGAAATGAGTTCAGTTTAGTTGAGTTGAGTTGAGACTAGGTTTGTTCTTTCAGTTTCCTTTTCAAACTTATGTGTTGTTTTAGAAGTCTCTTCGCATGTTCGTACATTCAATGTACTGATGTCATTTGGCATGCACCGTTGTTATGATGCATATACAGGTAATTAGGATTAACATCCAGCTCATCGTTGATTCTAGTTGAGCTTCAGAGTTTGTTAGTGAGCCACCTTGCTTTCAGAGGATCCCCTTTTATTGATTTCTGGTATTTTAGTTCATTAGGATGTCGTGGGTCTTGTTCCGACATCCATCTCAGTTATTTGAGGCTATATAGATAGTTAGTTAGTTCATTTGTCACTATCTTGTTATTGGCTTATGTTGAATCTTGAGTTGCCACTTTGGCTAAATTGAATGTTATTTAATACATTCTAAGTTACCTATTGAGCAATTCAGTTTACTTTTTAAAGTACTTTATCATGAGAAAGTCTTCCGCTAAGAGTTAATCCAGGCCAAGGGTTTGCTTTGGGCCAACAATGGTTCTCGAGTGCCAGTCCCGCCCAGGGTGTAAGCTCGGGGCGTGACATGTAGTTTCTTTTTAACTTTTGATTAAACAAAAAAAAATGTATTCTAAACTGGATTTTTTATTTCAAAAATTGTATTCTATAGTCGTTTCTTAGTTGTTCATCAAATTCATTATTCACTTTTATTTTTAACTTTTTGATCTAAGCAAAAGTTGTATTCTAAACTGATTTGTATTTCAAAATCTTGTTCGCAAATAGAAAAATAGAATTTAATCAAATTCACTTCAACCGAAATTGTGTATTATCAATGGAAATTTAATAATCGATGTTTGAGAATTTGATTAAGAAGAGGGGTGGGTGCTATGTGTTTATTTTTAAATTTGCAACTTATGAGAATTTTAAGTGATAGGTTCCTTTTTAAGAATATTCTCTCCCCTAAATTTCTCATTTCTATTATTAAATAATTGTATTCTTTGAATTAAATCAAATAAAAAAATATAAATCAGATACATAACAAACTAAAATATTGATATTTTTAATAAATATTGAAAGTGTGGCTAAGGGATCCTACTAAATGCTAAAATATTGACATAATTAAAATTTTCCCAAGAAGATAAAATACGCGAATAAGTAAAAAGAGACCCATGGTTAAAAAAAATTGTAGCATGTAAAAATACTTCTCGTTGTAAGATTTAAATACTTTGATACACATCAGGTTTTTGAACACGATAATCTTACATAGAGATTGTTAGGGGCACATACTTGATGCGGAAGACATCATCACAACATAGGCATTAGTCGTAGATTATTTTCTACCTCTTTACCCTAGCTTTATGTTACCACAGCTGTCAGCGATGGAATTAAGGTAGAAAATATGTGGTAATGGAGGGACGACCAATTTATAGAGATAATGACTTAATCCGGTACGTCCATCAAGTAACTGATGTACGTATGCTATCTATTCTTCATTAAATATTATTTATGGTATTACTTGAGTCACAAGTAAACTTGGGCCATAAGTAAGAAATTATTCTTACATTCTCCCACTTGGCCCAATGACCATATAAAATTAATATTTCATAAGCATAGTTGCGCATACAATAAATCTCTTCATAATGTCCATCATGCATACCACAATATATATAACAAACTACTAATGCGAGTTATGGCGGTTGTACATAAATTTTAAGCTACATATTTCCTTCCATATACTACTACATAAACAACTTATCTTACCACGTTCATAAGTTATAAAACATACAACATTACGGTCCATAATAATGTCTCATAGAAACTTATCTTGTAATATCTCAAAACAATAATGTATACACCATTATTAGAAACAAGAAATTCATCAATGTATATCAGAAACACATAATTGAGCTCAGAGTGTAAAAACATCATAAATGTATCAATCATAAGTACAACCAAGACTCATTCTTTGAACATGTTCTTTAAATGTCTTCGGTTGTAAGCCCTTTATTAATAGATCTACAATCATAGGATCAATTTTAATATTTTCAAGTAACACTCTTTATTTTTAAACTTCTTCCTTGACGGTAAAGTATTTTAATTTCATATGTTTGGCACCTTTGGAGTACTTATCGTTCTTGGAGAAGAATACTGATGCAATATTATCACAATAAATTTTCAGCGGTATAATAATGGTGTTGACAAACCCAAGTCCTGAAATAAAGTTCTACAACTATAATGCATGAATTATGGCTTCATAACAAGCCACAAATTCAGCTTCTATTGTGGATGTAGCAAAGACAGATTGTTGAGCACTCTTCCACGATATTGCTCCTTCAACTAATAGGAACAAGTAACTAAAAGTGGACTTTCTAGTGTCAACACATCCATCAAAATCTGAATCCAAGTATCCAGTATCTTCTAAGTGAGTAGATCTCCTATACATGAGCATGTAATCCTTCGTTCCTTTCATGTACCTCAAGACTTTATTTGCAGCTTTCTAGTGATCAATTTCAGGGTTATTTTGATATCTCCCTAGCATTCCGACCGCAAAACTAATATCCGGTCTTGTGCAAGTTTGAACATACATCAAACTTCCAACAATAGAAATGTAAGGAATTGATTCCTTTCGTTCTACATCATTCTTTGGGCATTGCATGAGATTAAATTTGTCCCCTTTTGAATAAGAACTATTCCTGCTGAATAATTGTTCATGCTAAATCTTTTGAGAACTCTTTTGATATAGCCTTTTTGATATAGTGCCAATAATCCTTGTGATCTATCACGAAATATTTCTATCTCTATCACATAGGATGCCTCACCCATATCTTTCATTTTAAAGTTCATAGAGAGAAAGTCTTTCATCTCAGGTAATATGTTTAAATCATTAGCAGCAAGTAAAATGTCATCAATATACAAGACTAAAAATATAAACTTACTCCCACTGAGTTTTTGGTATATACATCGGTCAACAGTAATATCCTTAAATCCAAAAGATGTTATGGTATCACTAAACTTTATATACCATTGGCGTGAGACTTGTTTGAGTCCATATATTGATTTCTTTAGTTTACACACTATTTGATCTTTTTCTTTAATTTTGAAACCCTCTGGTTGGTCCATATAAACATCCTCTTCAAGGTCTTTATTAAGAAAGATAGTTTACACATACATTTGGTGTAACTCAAAATCATAATAAGCTACCAAAGCCAAAATAATTCTTAATGAGTCTTTCTTTGAGACCGGTGAAAAAGTCTCCTTATAATCAATGCTTCTTTTTTTAGTGTCTCACTTGGCAACAATTCTTGCTTTATATCATTCAATATTACCATCAGAATTGCATTTGGTCTTGAAGACCCTTCTACACCCGATTCTTTTAGAACTTTCTGGTAATTGAATGAGATCCCAGACTTTATTGTATTCCATGAATTTTAACTTTTCATTCATGGCATCAATCGATTTATCAAACTCAGTGCTTTCTATGGCATGTGAAAATGAAATTGAATCTTTATTAATTCCAATATCAAAATATGACTTGCAAATAAATCATATAATCATCTGAAATGACCGACTTTCTTTCTCTTTGAGATTTTCTCAATGGCATAGTTTGTGGTTCATTTGCGTCCTTCTTGAAGTGTTTTACCAAATGTTGTTCAACATTGTTAAAGTGTTCTTCAACCAAAGAAACTGTAACACCTCAAAAATCAGACTTAGAACTTGCAGCAAAAAACAACAGAAATAGGTGAACCACGGAGGGTTTCACAGACCGTGAAAGGAGCTATGGTCTGTCACCCTCAGGTGGTGGACCACAGAGTCCTTCACGGGTCGTGGCCCCCCTAACGGGCCATGAGACTGCTCGTTGAAGCGAGGTAGAGCACCAGAACTCAGGGAGTGGAACCACGGAGCCCACCACGGGTCGTGGTCCCCCTGACGGGTCAGAGGTAGCTCCGTCATCCAGAACCAGTAAGCCCCTAGCCCAAGTGAAGGACCATGGTGGCCTTCATGATCCGTGATCCTTCACACGTCTGTAATATGGACCGTAGAGGGAAGGGCCTAGAACCAGTAGCCACTGCCAGCCGACCACGACCCAGTCGACGGGCCGTGGTCCTAGTGACGGTCTTTCACTGGCGTCGTGGTCGACCTTGTCAGATTTTAAGTTAGGGGTCGTTTGGTATTTTTGCCTATGCATTGGGCACCTAAACTACGTCGTTTAACCCCTAAACTATGTAGTTTTGATCAGTTTAAGCCTAATAACTTAATCAGATCTTTTCCTAATCGATTATTCTCCAAAATCAATCGAAACTTAGAATGAAAAAGAAGAGAAAAGAGGTGATAACTTTCTCAAGAACACACAACAGGTTTTTTTTAGTTCCAACCCCGAAATTTAAAGATTTCTCCATAAATTTTGTCACCATGTATGTGGGATTTCACTAGTGGATTCCTTTCTTCCACTAGGTCACTAGAATTCAGTCGGTTCTTGATTCTCTTATCATGTTTAGACCTAGGATTTCTACAACCTTGGAGAATTGTTATGATTTAATTGTTATAGTATTCTTAATCAAATTATCATGTTTTCGTGAATTCATTGTTTAGTTTCTCGCATGAAACTCAGAACCTTAATTTTGTAGATTCGTTTAGTGCATGAATTACACTAGCTAGGTCAGATAAACAAATATACATGTCCTAGATTTCGAATGTTTCATTATCAGTACCTAAATAATGCATTCTCAGTTAGCATATCAGAATATTTAGCTAATTCAGTATTTCAGTTATGTCGTTTATACACATTCCAGTTGGGAGTAGGATTAGCACCGATAGGGCTAGGATTCAGCGTACCTTCATAGTCCCAGAACTACGTGCCCCCGTAAGAGTATAAGTCCCCTCTGTGGGCATTAGATTTAGTGATCACACCAATCATGTCTTTATACCCCTGGCAAGGTATATTGGGTCCTCTCGATGTGGCGTATACATCGGACTCCACGTTTAGCTCACGTGATTTTATGTCGGTTAATAGTAGCTCCCATGGTCAGACTCTAGTGCATTTTGACCAGGTTTTTAGTTATACTTCAGTACTCACTCTCAACATGTTAAATTCATGATTAATGCTTGGTCATTGCATTTAGCTCAGTTTTCAGTATATTCTAGTATTATTATTCTGCTCAGATTATGTTATTGCTCAGTTACAATTTTTTTAGCTATATTATATATCCTGCATGCTCAGTATATTTCAAGTACAGACGCATACTCTGCGCTACATCCTTTCATGATATAGGTTCAGGCGTTCAGCATCCACATCAAGCATAGATCGTTTCCCGATCCGTACTTCAGTAACTTCAGTGGTGAGTCCTCATACTTCGAGGAAAATAGGCATGTTTTCAGATTCAGTATCTCATTTCAGTTTTCAGTTTTGCTAGGGTTAGCTGGGGAATGTCCTAGAAACTCTAGTCAGTTAGAGGTTTTTTAGACATAGTATTAGAATCAACTTTAGTTTTGAGTGATTGTTCAGTATTAGTAAACTCATAGTACTTCATATATGTTCAGACCAATATTGGATATTCCCCATCTTTCAGTTAATTATTGTCTTAAGCTTCTGCATAGTATCTTTATATTCAATTGTTCTTAGTATGCTTGTGATATGACATACAAAGGGTTAGCTTGGGGTCACTCGTGATCTTAGGTCTCGTGTTACGTCAAGGGGTAACCTCAGGGTGTGACAGAAACAACATTTGTTATTGGTGTAGAAGTAGGTACATTCATGGGCAATGAAATACTTACCTCGTTAATTTTCACACTTTGTCGTTCAACACTCCCACTAACTTCACCATTCTTGATGAATCTTGCATTACCGATTTCAACAATTCTCGAACTATGATTTGGACAGTAAAACTTATACCATTTAGATTTCTCTACATAACCAATAAAGTAACCACTTACCATTCGAAAATCTAATTCTTTTCATGTGGATTATAAACTCTATCTTTCGCTGGACAACCCCAAACATGCACGTGTCTTGAACTAGGCTTCCTTCCAATCTACAATTCAAAAAGGGTCTTTGGAACTGCCTTACTAGGAATCATGTTCAATAAATATACAACGGTTTTAAAAGCATACATTCACAATGATTTGGGTAATAAGAAATTACTCATTATACTCCTAACCATATCCATAAGTGTTTGATTACGCCTTTTTGTAATACTATTTTGTTGAGGTGTTCCTGGCATAGTATATTGTGCACATATACATTTTCTTCGAGGAATTTTGCAAATGAACATGGACATTGTCCTGATTTGTTATACTTTCCATAATATTCACCACTTCTATTTGACCTAATGATTTTCACTTTCCTATCTAATTGCCTATCAACCTCATTAACGTACACTTTGAGCGCGTCCGCTGCTTGAGATTTTTATTTCAACAAATAGATTAATCCATAACGTGAAAATTGTCGATAAAGGTGATAAAACATTTTTCTCCACCAAAAGATGGAACATCAAAGGGTCCGTAAATATTAGTATGTATAATTTCAAGAAGCTGAGTGCTCCTTGTGGCACCTTTCTTGGTATGTTTGGTTTGCTTTCCTTTAATGCAATCCAAACATATATCAAGATCAACAAAATTCAGATTCAGAACAATCTTATTCTTTACTAATCTTTTTAATCTTTCTTTGGATACATGACCCAAACGCCTATACCACAAATAAGCAGAACTTTCATTTAGTGAACTACGTTTAATTCAACATTTTGATGAATAGTAAGAAGGGATTCAAAAAAATTATTATCGAGTTTCAATCTATATAAACCATCAATAAGAACACCAGAACCATAAAAACAGTATACTTATATAAATTGAAACATCCATGTCCAAACTTAAAATCAAATTCTTAGAAAGTGAAGGAACATAAAGAATTTGTAATAGATCAAGGTGATGTCCAGTCTCCAAGATCAACTGATAAGTCCCTATGCCTTCAATTTGAGCCTTCATGCGATTTACCATGAATAAGAAATCTTAATCTGGATTTATAGTTTGGATCATAGTGAATCCCTGTAATATAGTGGATACATGAATAGTTACACCAGAATCAAGCAACCAAGTATTATTAGGAAATTCTACTAAATTTGATTCAAAACATACAAAAGCACTAAACGTGGCTTTCTTTTCAAACCAAGCTTTATGTTTTTGGCTATCTTTCTGATAGTGTCCTTCCTTTTTATAGAAACGACACACATCAACCTTGAGTTCCTTATAAGCATCATGTTGAAATTTAGCAGGTGCTTTCTTCTTCTTTAACTTGTTGGCTTTCACTTTAAGTCATTTACTAGCTCCTTGACCCATGAGGTTAATGAAATGACCTTCTTGTTTCTTAAGTCTTGACCCTTCTTGAGTAAGCATACTGGACAATTCACTAACATCCCACTTATCCTTAGTAGTGTGATATTTAATTTGAAATGACCCATACTCAACAGGAAATGAGTTCAGAATAAACTGAACCAAGAAGATGTCATCCACTTTCATCCCCAAGGTCCAAAATCTTGCTGAAATGTTAGGCTTCTCGATGATATGATTTTGCATACTACGCGACCCATCAAACTTCATGGTTGTGAGTTCATTCATTAGTGTACTAACGAGAGACTTATCAATAAAACGAAAACGTTCTTCCACAAACTTCAGGTATTCCCTTGACATTTTCTGTTTGAATAGTACTTTTAATATTGTTAGCAATAGTTATTCGCATGAACATAAGGCTCAATATGTTAAAGCGCTCTTATGATTTATGAAAAGACTTCGCATCCTCACTGCTCTTATCAGTACACCCAAGTCAAGATCCATCACACCTAAGTGGAACTGGACTTGTTCATGTCATTCAGAGAAGTTCAATCCATTGAACACAGTAACAAACGAAGCATGTAAATGAAAAGGAATAATTACAAAATAGATATACAGGCTTACAAATCATAAAATAATGTGAATTCAGTAAAACAAAAAAAGTACATCGCAATTCTCCTTTGGGTAGATACTATGACACACTATCATAATTTAAATGTCATTTTTTTAATCTTTAATAGGCAATTCAATATTTTTAACCAAACATATACGACATATTTGGATATACAATATATGTTTGATTGAAAATATTAATTTACCTCATAATGTTCACTATTCGTAGAATGATTAATTCTCCTTTGGTAAATTCTTAAGTTCTAGCAATAGTGAAAGTCAATTTATCTATTTATTTTCAATATAGTCATTTCATTAACTTTCATAGATAAATGACAATTTATGAATGCATATTTTTCTTAACCATACTAGTTTAGCCACTTTGGTGACTAATAAACTATATAAATTCAAAAACACACATAATATTATAAAATTTTGTGCATGTAAATAATTTTAAACATTTTAGTTTGACCACTTTGATGACTAACAAACTATACAAACATAATACATGCATCAAGTGATCATAAATATTATGTGTGTAGACGTTAATTTTTCTAGTTTGGCCACTTTGGTGACTAACAAACTATATTGCACTAAGTACACACATATTATTTATTAATTTGTATAACAACCACTTTAAGTTATTGCAAAATCTAAAATAAAACATAATTATTACATTAAATTAACTTGTGAGTTTTCCACATAAACTAGCTAAATCAATAATGAACTAATATTGGACAGTGCAACTTTTTCTTTCCCCATAAATTATAATGGGTAGGATGACATAGATTTACGTCAAACATATTTTAATTATAACACTAGTCTTATGAAAATATTTGTTTCATAGATAATTAATAATTAATGGTACTCCATTATTTAAATAAGTCAGTAGATCTTTGATACAATAAGACAATAATTCCTATAAAGAATTTCTGGAAGTTCCGTCATCGAATACATGCAATCAAGCTCTAAGTTACGATGAATACATAATTTTTATTTATTTTATATACGAAGATTATCCGTTTAAATAATCCAGGCTCGGATGCCACATGTAAGATTTAAATACTTTTATACACATCAGGATCTTAAACACGATAATCTTACATAGAGATCGTGTAACATCTTTCAATTTGAAATAACTATGAAGAAACTTATAATTGGAAGTAGTCATTTTTGGAAAGAATGCAAATCTTGAAATTTAGTTAAGTAAGGAAAAAGTGAGTTTTTGTTCAACTTCAAACGGTCATAACTCCTAGCTCAGGATGAGTTAGGTGTATTTCCAGTTATGTTTGGAAAGCTCTTGGAATGATCTTTCCAACGCCTCCGAGTTTTCTCGATTTTGAGTTTGTATGAGTGAGTTATTGCCCTTTGGAAGTTGGGCTGTTGGAATGAGGGAAGTTCATCCGAATTTTAAGGGTAGTTTGGTATTTTCCCTAACCTTTTCTTTTGGTTGTATATTAAGGGTCTAAGCTGATTTTATATCAGTTTTCCCTTTTGAAAAGTGAGAGTTAGGGTTGTGAGAGAAGATAGAAAGAAAAGGAGAGAAGAGAGAAAGGAGAAGAAGCAGCAAAGTTCGTCAAGATCGTCGTGGATATCGTCGGGGGTGATCCCTACTAGGTATGTGAGATCACATAGTGTTGTTTTTTTTGTTGAATTCTTGTGGTTGTGTTGTTGAAGTCTCTTGTTGGTTTGATTCGTGTTTCTGGGTGAAAATTCGAGTTAAATCCGTTGTATGTTGAGGGTACTATTGATTCTAAGTGTTTGGGGAAAGAACCTTTGAAGTAAAGGGGGTTTAGAGTTGGAAAAATGAAGGAGAAAAGTCAAGTTTTTTGGGGAAAGGGGTGGGGAGTCGCGCCTGCCAGCGCTCCCCAAAAGGGGTTCTGAAGTTCACCCCCTGGGGTGACGCGCCAGCCAGTGCGCCCCAGCCGGTCCTCTGAAGTTTGAGGTTGGCGCCCCGCGCCTCTCAGAGCGCCAGGGACGCCAGTTCTCCCCATTCGTTTCCCACCTTTTCGTACGTGTTCCTTAGTAATGTACCTATGTTTTCTAGTTGATTTCAACATTCTAAGGTACATCTAAACATCATGAAATCATCCATAAACATGAGATCATGAACCTTAAATCCATAATCCAAATTCAAGGAAAGTTAGGATCTAAGTCAAGTGAAGTTAAGAGTCAAGTTTAGAAGTTAAGAAGCAAGTCAAGCAAGTTTCTTTAAGTTTTCAAGAGTCTTTATTAAGCGTTTAAACTTCGTTTCAAGGCTCAAGTTTCGAGCAAAGTAAAGAGTATAGAGTTGAGTTCATTTCTCAAAAGTTATTAGGGAACTAAGTATTCCCAAAGAAGTTTATAAATATTTTCACATTTGAGTAAGAAAGGAGCTATGTTTTCCAAGAGAGCCTGTGGGCTAAACTTTGAGCAATTATCTCAAACTAAAGAAAGAGGTGTTTAAAACACTTATGAGCTAAAGTATATTTTGGGAGTAGTATTGAGCACCGAATTGGGGACACGAGTTCATATTAACTCAACTCTCCATACGAACTATGTAGCCAACATGGGACTTAACAGGTCATTCTTTTTAGATGATCACGTAAGTTAAGCTAGTGGATCCACTAAGTTAAGTAAGGTCCTATATCACGGCAAGGTATAGGATGGTCCTTGTGTAACGTGAGGTAAAACGTTGTTTCATCACTAGGGCTCATAGTGGTGGTTGTCGGTTAAAGAATCTCCCACTAAAGTTATATTACTTTTATATGAGTAAAGTTGAGTTTGTTATGGCTTTATCCTTAACGAACTTAGTTGTTTACACTGTTTTACAAGCTTTATATATTGCATGTGTCTTATTGCTTTATATTGAGTTCAGTTACTCATGAGTTGAACGGAGCTAAGGTAAGTGTTCCTTTGTACTCCTTTCAAGCTTAAGTTGTTGTTTAGCTTTCCAACTCGCATGCTCGTACATTCAATGTACTGATGCCAGTTGGCCTACATCTTATTATGATGCAGACGCAGGTAACCAGGATCAGCATCCAACACGCCGTTGATCTAGTTATTTTGTTTCCTAATTTTGCTTTATTATGATGTTGCGGAGTCTGTCCCAACATCCATCTCAATGTTATAGAGGCTTCATAGACAGTCAGACATTCAATATTGAGTCTCTCATCTATGTATTTATAAATATTCTATTTTGAGACACGAGTTGCCTTTGTTGGCCAGATTTTATCATTTAAGTTGTTTTATGATCTTTTATTGCATTGAGTTATTCTGTTGAGTTAAGTCTTCCGCTGAGTTAAGTAAGCCAGGCCAAGGGTTCGCTTGGGGCCAACAATGGTCTTCAAGTGCCAGTCCCGCCCGGAGTGTAGGCTCGGGGCGTGACAGATCGTTAGGGGCACATACCTGATGTGCATCATCAATGAGAAAAGCGGAAGCGTTAGTCGTAAATTGATTTCTACCTCCTTGCCGTAACTTTATGTTACCACAGCCGTCAATGATGGAATTAATGCAGAGAATATGTGGTAACCCTAATGGGTGGAGGGAGGACCAATTTATAGAGGTTATGACTTAATCCGGTACGTCCATCAAGTCACCGATGTACAAATGAAATTTATTCTTCAATAAATATTATTTATGGTATTACTTGGGTCACAAGTAAACTTGGACGACAAAAAAACTTGGGTCATAAGTAAACTTGGGTGATAAGTAAGAAATTATTCTTACTCTCGTTTCCAATACTTCTAGGTATCAATCTATTTGATTTTCATTTTAAAACATAAAGTTTTTCATTCAAAATCACTACAATGTTGTTCATTATGTTTTAAGATCAACTTTCACTATGTCTCATATAAAAACAGATGTTTGTATCATTACCTTTTTTATTCTTCCAGCGTGAGATTGAAAGAGGCAACAAACATTATAAATAATAGTTTTTTTCTTTTAAATCACAACTTGATGAATAATCTTACTTGTTTCTTTACTCCCTTCAAGACAGTAATATATTTTCTCATCTGCATGTATATGTCCAATGCATAAATTTTTCAACTACTACTCATAGTTCTCCATTATCTCAGAGATCAAATCGAGGGAATCCTTCAGAGTAAAAGAGGTAGCTCGTTATAAATAACAACTAAAAAGAACAGAGTTTAAAATGGACAAAAACAATAGGAACATAATGGTAATCATTTGATAGAATCACATAGATCATGTGTGCGGTATTGGGAGCTCCAATAAGTCTATATTATAAGTTGATAGAATTCTAACTAATTTTGTTTAACAGTGAGGAGTTATTTTGGATTTCTAACATATAATAAGTGAGTATCGTTTTTGAACCTTGGCATTTCTAAAAAAGAGTAGTTGTCATGTGATGTATAATGTATATATGTTTAAATTCTATGATAGTTACAATTTATGTTCACCATAAGTAAGCTCCCTTTGGGATATATATATGATTACATTTGAAAAGAGATTTCACTTGTAAAACACAAAAATTTGATATATGAAAAAAAAGACATAATTATTGCTTATATCCCTCGTTGGTTGTTATTTTCTTAGATATAGAATATTGATGTTTTTTTACTAAATTGCAAAATAATGAAGTACCAAAAGTACAAGACTATCAGAAATATAATAGACAACTCTAATCAAAAGACGAAAAATTATATACACCAATATAAATGTTAGTGAGTTCTTTTACCCTATTTAGATAGTCTTTTCTGTTGGAGCCTGGAGGACTCGTGGGAGGTGAGCAATAAGTAAATTTGACGAGCAAACTTAAAAATAAAGGGAGAGATCATTTATTCGTAGCAGAAATAACACTTGCTCGTATCTGAAAAGGCAAGCAAAGAGCTACTATCCTAGATATATTTAGTCATTGTTGTAGCTCATCATTATGTATATCATGCCTCCTTATCCGTACGTATCAAGTTACTGAGCTATAGTACAATGTCATTGTTCACACATCACAAATTGATTTCTCATAGTTGGTGGTGCGCCTACTTGTCTTTCACAAGTTTGCAGGATATCCAAAAATGCTCCTAACACATTTGCTCTGATTGGAGGAAGCAAAATCTAATCTTTGGGTCTCAACTTTTATCCATTCATCTGCTATATATGTATTGTTGCCCGGATTTGAAAATGAATACATTGTTCCATAGAAAAAATATTAAGCTTCAACATATAATCTTTCAGCTTTTGTATAGCCCTCTGCAATCATCTAAAGAAAGGCCTTGATTCTATTAATAAAGGATAATGTACCTAACATACATGCAGTAATAATAGCACTGATAAAAGTAAACAAACCTAAGTTATCCTTTTTCTCAATAAAATAAAATACAAGCAACCTGTAAATATTAAAACAGAATCAGAAGTAAAAGAAAAATCGAATCAGAAGTCATATAGGGCAATCATCCAAATATGCATCTCAGATCCTAATAAATCAGAGCACTGAGTGAACAAACTTTTTATGGAAGCACCAAAAAAGAAAAGGAAAACAGAATATAGATAACAATTAAAAAATAAAACCTAATTAACTGCCTCCGAAGTTGAATTCATCCATGTTATTATTATTTTATACACCCATAAATAAAATCATCAGTATTTCACAGTAAGAAAAAGAGGAATGAAAAAGTAGAAAGAAAAGTTACTTGAGCAAGAAGGGTATAATAATTAACACATTATAGAAGATGCTTGAACAAGATGAAAAGGAACACCAAAATTTGATATACAACGTGGCTGCTAGGTTACAAGATAAAAGACACGTATAATAAACAAGTCGAAAAGTTTGATATGCCTTTGATTGAATTTGTAATGATAGAAAACATATAAAGGTGAAGTGACTATATTATCCTTAGATTGCAATTTAATTCCTTTAAGCACACATGTTGAAATAGTCTAATATAATAGTAGGGAAAATTGTATATAATAGCAAACTACTAATTCAAATTAAATGTGTAACACCTCATAAACTAGTAGACCAAACTAGAGCCACAAGCTAGGATTCTAACCAAACTAGAGCCACAAGCTAGGATTCTAAGGTGTGATGTATGTGATTAGAGTCGTAGATAAGACTTTCCGTACTTTGAATGAAGGGCTTAGTAGTTGAACGTCAAGACACGTGTTAGACCCCGTAGTTTAGAAGACCTATCTATGGAATGGTATAGGGTTGCAAGGGCATAAGCTATCAAGTTAGAGTGAAAGAGAACTTGTTCTCCTAGGTGCCTAGTTGGCGATTGAGCATCTTGATCGCCCAAGTCACTTGGCAATGCGCCAAAGGGAACCTAAGGTCGCCTAGTGGGCTGTCCCTTTGTCCTTGATTCTGGAACAAAGGGCGAGCTAAGTCATAGTTCGCCAACCTACTTGGCGAATCACCCATTGGCTACCAAGATCGCCTAGTGAACTGCCCCTTTAAGGAGCTTGCTGGAAATTTGGGCGAGCCAAGGGTCCACTTGGCGAGTCACCTAGTTCCCTTGGCGAGCCATGAGGGTGCAAAGGGTGAGGTAAGTCGTGAAGAATTGTATTTTTTTTAGTTAAAACATGAAGCGCCCTTAGTTCTTTACCAAAGTTGACCCTACATTATTCTATTCCTTTCCTAACAACTATATAAGCTTATTAGACCTAAGTTTGCCTCAATTAATTCATTCTCCCTAGAATTTTAAGAAAACCCAACTTCATCCTCTCCATAGAATATTTCTCTCTAAGAAGAACCTCCATTGAAGAAGAAGCTAGGGTTGAAGCTAAGGTCAAGAATAAAGGCTCCATTGCTAAAACACTACAAAAAAAACAGTATTTAGCGACCGACGAAATCCGTCGCTAATCTATGTTTTTCCGTCGCTAAACCGGATTTGCGACGGATTGTTGATTGTTACTGTTTCGCTCGTTAGTAATCTCTTAGCGATGAAAAATGAGTTCCGTCGCAAGTTTAGCGACGAATTATATCCGTCGCTACTTGTTAGTGACGGACTGGTCCGTCGTTATACTTACATAGTTCGTTGCTAATTTCATAATTAATTTCGTCATTTCAAATAAATTCGCGACGAAATTTCCGTCACAAAATATTCGTTGCTAATTTCATCATTAATTTCGTTATTTCAAATAAATTCGCGACAAAATATCTGTCACTAATACGTCACAAAATATTTTGTTATTTACGCCAGCATATTTGCCACCAAATATTCCGTTGCTAATCCGTCGCCAATATTTTTTTATAGCAACGACCAAATCATCATTAAATTTGTTGCTAAATTTTGCTTGTAAAATAATTTCATTTATTTATTTGAAATATACATTGCTAAAATAATATAATAACAATTACTAAATATCTCTAAAATAACAAACATTCATATAAAATAATATTTAGAGGGTTCCAAATATGTAGATAGAAAAATCCTAATCACATACTTTTAGTGCAAAACATCTAAAGCAATTCATCAACTATTGTTATCACACAATTTGTACTTTTCAAAAACACAAACATCCAAAAATTAAATCTAAAGGAGACTAATTTAGGGATACCCTCATCACTTGAAACTAAGGGATCAACCTCGTCCTCATTAGTAGTAGCAGGAGGAGGCACCATGGGTGTCACAAGTGATGGATTGTCAATGAGAGTAACAACTTGTTGTACCCGCTCCATAATAACCGGAAGAAAATGATTAGTAAGGGCAGGAATCATTTCCTTCACAAACACGTCCATATTTCTTGTCGATGTCGATTGAGAAACCGAAGGTGCTACAGATGATGAGGCACAAAGATTCTGCCCATAGTAAGTTTTTGCTACTGATCCAAGACCGTATATTATTTTCTTCTTTTCTCCCCCGGCAGCTTGGTAGTATGTTTCATATTCATCAATATCAGATTGAGAGGTTGTTTTTTCCCGTAATATTTCTTCATATTTTTCCTGTAATAAATTGATATAAAGAGAAAACATTAAAGATTAGGAATAAAATTATAATGTAAGGAAAAGGCAGAAATGTTGTATGCCTAATTTAACCTTGGATAATAGTTCTTATATTGGAAATACCCAAAGATGCTCAAGACATTTTCGTGAGGACATAACACACTGTAACATCATTCTATATTTTTGCAGGCCATTCATCAGCATTGTAATTGACTTGATTGTATGAGGAAGACATACATCATTCTATATTAACAAAGAAAAAAGATGTGCAAGCCATTCATCATTCTATATTTAAGTTGAACTGTTTAATACATTTGGCTTGAAATGTTGAGCCTGCAATTAGACCAGCAGTGTATACAATAACCAAACTTCAGTGGTGTACACATTAGAACAAAATTAAGCAGTGCATACATATGCCCATAGGAGACCTTGTTGACATTTCAAAGTTCAAATCACCCAAAACAACTCCTGGCAGAGCTGGGAGCATGTGACTAGTTTCTGAACCTTCCTTTTTTGTTCAATATAATTCTACATCTATTTAGTAATCAACCTTGTGTTTGTTCTGATTTTTCCCTCAACACTTTAATTTCACACATTGTTCCTTTAAGTCCATGTGCATTTAATGTGTGCATTTCTTGTAGAGAATAAAATCCCAAGATTAGTCACAAGAGGCACAGTCTACGCACAAAACAAAGCTATTCAACTGGAGTTTGATTAACAACTTAAGGTTCATGCACATAGCGTAAATTATGGGTCAAAATTCCTAAATAAATGTCATCTTAGCAGTTCAATATTAATCGTTTTCATTCCGATCAATCAGTCGAGACGGTTAGCATAGTTCATTAGTAACATGGGTTGGTAGTGGTTAGCATAGTTCATTGTTCCTTAATAAAGGGGGGTCAATGTAGACACTATAGTTCGATACAAACACAACGTTGAGTAGTGAAAGGAGAGCAAAGTCGGAGCATGAAGAAAGAAGCAGCCAAATATCATTGAATCGAGCTTAACTTAGACATAAACACTAAAATTTTGTCTTATCTCGACTTAAGGGTAAGGATGATGAAAACAACAAGCAGTAGCCTAGTTAGAATGGAAGGAACTTTAACAAAGAATAACAACATAGAAAAATACTTCAGCAAATTGAAACAGATAGCTTTTCGACTCGTTTAAACTCAATTTCTTAGTTACAGCAATCTTGAAAAAAACAACTCATAATGTAGGATAACAGGGCATGTACGACCATTTATGTTTTCCTATAGAAAATGATTTCGGACTTCGTGACTGAACCACGACTTTCACAGCCAACCAAAACAATGAAATAAAAGGACCTTACTAAGCAGAAACGAACTCGAGACTAAACCAAATCATCAAGATTACAAGGAGACAAAAGTCAAGCAAACAACATGAATAGCAAACAAGTTACATCACTGATTTACAGTCAAACAATAAGTTGAAACACTCTCAGAAATTTCTAGCAGTTGAACGACTTACAAAGATCAAGAAGTAGACAATCCACACATCAGTTGAGCAGCAAGATAAGAGCATCCAACCATGAAACTAAACTACTGTTCATTTTCAGCCAAGTTTTCCCTTCTAATAAGAAATGACATGTATATATTCAGATAGGTTTCAAAATTTTGGACTTGCATGGACAATTCGAGAGCATTCGCCAACAAAAGATTTACCATCATGACCATGCGTATGGACATGCAAATGTAACTCGTTTGGTGTTGGATCTCGACCCGTTTCAATAGCCTTTACAAAAGAAAAATCACTTTTTAGATACAAAAATATCTATTGCATAATGTGTATTTAGATACAAGTGTATATATCAGACAACCTAAATATGTTACTTATATAATTTGTGAAATATATACTTACAAGTTTCTTGCGATGCTGTCCAATTGAGATCGAGCCACCTGTGTGAGTCCCAACAACAACTTCACGGCCGCCATGGCGATTCTTTGCATTTGGTTCTGACTTTTTCTTAGACTCATCACTTCCCCAAAGTTGTGTCCATCTTTCCCAAGCATGCTCAGGTACATAACCTGGCCTAACTCCTCCCCCTTTTATTTTAGAAATAAAATTTCTGTATTTTATAGCCGCGTTGACCAACCAGTGTCTCTTCACTTCACTTTCACTAATAGAAACATCCCAATAGAATTTTTTCTGAAATAAATTTTGAAAGTAATATATCAATATCCTATCTATAAGTATGAATACACTTTCCAAACTTATCTACGATGAAAAGTAATACCTTGAATTCTCCAAAATAACCATCTCTTACATCATTTGAAACACTCTTCCAATTGATTCCATTGGGATCAACATCATTTCTGAAAGACTTGGTTATCAAACTAGAGCATATTATAGAAGGTTTCAACCTGTGTAAATTTGAAGACATTATTTGGAGTTTTATTATAAATCAGACATTATATATGTAAGTGCTAACAAAAAGAATACTCAGATTATAGTAGGCTGCTGATTTTTCAGATCCATCAATTAGCATTGCTTAACAAGGAACCTTAACTATACTTAACTACACTTAAGTATAAACAGGTTATGAGGATAAAGGCAAAAGAGTGGACTAACCCTGCAGAACTTATAAAATTAAGGGTCCATGAGTGGTTACTACTAGAATCAGCATCAATTGTGTTTGTATGACCTCTTAAGTTGCTTTGAGTAGATAGATCACCTTCATCAATTGGATTACTACGACCTGTTGGGATGCTCTGAGTAGACAGACCCTGACCTATGGGACTGCTTTGATTTGGTCTAATAGGAGGTGTCTCAGAGATAGTTGGGGTGGTACTTTGAGTTGATGTTTCAACGGTTATGGTACCACCTTGTTGAGGAGAAACGATAGTGGGCATCAGAATAGTTGGCATGCTTACATGAATAGCAGGACTACTCCTACCAAAGGACTTTCCACGACCTCTGCCTCGAGCCATACCTATAAAAAAAACAGTGTAGTTGGCTTCCTGAAAAATATAACAATGTAGTTGGCTTCCTGAAAAAATGGATTGTCATGTCTAAACAAAGAAAATTTCAGTGATGTGGAACTACAAACACAACAGGCATGGGAGCTACTTATCCAATGTCAAAACATTTATCACTAGTATAAATCAAATTAAGCTACCTCACTAAAGTGTGCTGAAATAT
This sequence comes from Solanum piurae, assembly GCA_029582685.1. Lineage (NCBI taxonomy): Eukaryota > Viridiplantae > Streptophyta > Magnoliopsida > Solanales > Solanaceae > Solanum > Solanum piurae. The sequence goes on from JAJOOO010005122.1 coordinate 62,887, forward strand.
TAAAAATACCTCTAAAATACTTGTAGATCAAGTGAAAAAACTTATGCCTGCAAATAAAAGAGTGAAATAGTTATCATTGAGTTTGGTTAGAAGATTTACACAATTAATGAGCTTCAGAAATCTATATCAGATTCTGAAAAAATTGAATATAATCACAAAAAATAATCAGGGAACTGTAGAAGCCTTTTAAGAGACTGAAAAGTTGAATACCATCAGATCATGTGCTTCTGACAAGGCGCCTAGACCTGATGGTTACATTCTGTCATCAAAGTTGGTATGTATAACACTAATGTAAAATGACCACAAAGCATCACAAAACAACTCTCATTCAAATGGAACATTCAGTTACCTGGTATGTATAACACTAATTAATGCTAAAAGTATATTTAAATAAAGGTTAAAATAAGAAATAGAACACACATGGTTAAAATTCAAGAGTTACTGATTGTAATCACCGTAATTTAAAAAAACAGAAAATGAGAAAATACGGTGAAGATACAAAAGCAGATTATCAAGCACTAGTCACTATCTATGTCTTCTTCAAACTCTTCCTCTTCTTGATCCTCTTCATCCTCCTCATCCTCCTCAGTTTCCTCGGTTTCATATTCTTCAAACTCTTCCTCTTCCTGATCCTCTTCGTGATGCTCTTGCAATAAACCATCATCAATGGGTTCATCCATTTCCATTGTATCCCTATTTGGATCATTTAAGAGTATGTCTTAATCAATGGAAATAGTCATATCTATCTCGTGGACTTCAACTTCATCAACTTGGAATGGAACATTTTGTTCTGAAATTGTCTCCACTCCATCATCAGGTAATTCAATAACATTTCGAGGTTCGACTTTCAATATGGCTACCCAGTCATCTTTGTCCTTTTTCTTGTTGGGATATGACAAATAACACACTTGAGTTGCTTGCATTGCCAGAAAAAAAGGTTCACATTTTTTATATCGACGACGTTGATTAATATTAACCAATTTATACTGATTATTCCTTTTGACACCAACATCCATAGTTGGGTCAAACCATTCACATTTGAATAATACAGATTGCTTCAAAGGCGCTTCAAGGTATTCCACTTGTATAATCTCTTTTATCCGTCCAAAATAATCACCAAAATTTGAATCCAAGATACAAACTCCACTATTCATTATTGATCTTGCGCTACCATGACATTCTGTGTGAAATTTGTATCCATTAACAAAATAAACAGAATGACATGTAGCACTTATTAATGGTCCACGGGCAAGACTACTCAAGAATTTATTCTCTATGGGATTGCATCAGACCTATTTTGAAAAAATTGTAAGACTTAGTTAAATTTCCGAAGTCAAGTTAAGCACTTTACCACATAAAAGATAATAGTTTTGAAATCTTACAAATTTCTTGAACCATGTAGAGAAATTAGCTTCAAAGCTCTCATCTATTTGACCCTGAGACAGATTCGGAAATTCTTCTCGCAAATGTTGCATGAACATACTTCATCATAGTAAAATAAGTTTAATTTAATTGTCGTGAATAAATATTTGTTTATATCATTAAGAAAATACCCATAACTTTTGTTACCTCACAATTTAGTAAGATATAAGTTTGGGCAGCCTTGATTTCTTCAAGGGATAAATCTCTTTTTTTTACTTCTCCCCATACTCGACATGGATGAGAGAATATTGATAAATTTCCTTCAAGATCTTCCACAACACCACCATCATCATTACGTTCCACATTATGATTACGTGTCATGACATGGGGTTCAAAATAATGAGAAAACAATTGTGTTGACTCTGTCATCAAGTACGCTTCACAAATGGAACCCTCTACACTAGCTTTATTCTCAATCATCCTTTTAAGAGTTCCCAAATACCTAAACAGAGAAAATGGATGGATCATTATACATTAGAAAAGGAATGTATGGCAAACTAGTCATAAGTGACATAAAGTTTCACATTTACCTTTCAAAAGGATACATCCATCGATATTGCACTGGTCCAGCTATCCTTGCTTCATATGGAAGGTGCACAGGAAGATGTTCCATTGAGTCAAAGAACCCAGGAGGAAATATACGTTCTAACTTGCATAAGATTTGTGGGATATCTCTCTCCAATCTATCCATGTCATCCACTCGTAGAGTGGTGGAAGTAAGATCTTTAAAAAATAAGCTCAGCTGTGTAAGTGCCTGTCATACATTACTAGGAAATAGTTCACGAAAAGCAATAGGCATTAGTCGTTGCATGAACACGTGAAAATAATGACTTTCATGCCAAATATCCTTTTCGCATTTGTGTCTGGACATCTACCCAAATTGGAAACATACCCATCTGAAAAATTTAAGCCTTTCACCCAATTGAACAACATAGCTCGTGCTTCCTTGTCTATTGTATATATAGCTTTGGGATATTTTCCACTATTGGCTTTTGCAAATTGAGGTCGATCACAATATAATACCATATCTTGACGTGATTGTGGATTGTCTTTGGTTTTGTCATCAAAATTAAGAACTGTGTTAAACACATTATCAAACACTTTTTTTCCCAATATGCATGACATCAAGATTATGTCAAATCATGTTAGAACTCCAATAAGGCAACTCCCAAAAGATGCTTTTCTTTTTCCATCCACAAGACTTACATAATCTTCGATTAACTTCGTTTGCATCTAACTCTGTTACTTTCCTTATGCCCAAGTCACAAATTTGGTTCAATAATTCTGCTCATGTTCTATAAGGTTGTGGTGATCTTTGGACAGTCTTGCCTCTACGAAGTTTTTACGATCCCTCCTAAATGGGTGATTTTCGTCGAGAAACATCCTATGACAATCAAACCATGATGTTTTTCTACTATGTTTTAATCTAAAGGATTTTGTTTCCTCCATACAATAGAGACATGTTAAATTACCCACAGTACTCCATCCCGATAACATAGAATATGCTGGAAAGTCATTGATTGTCCACATTAAAGCTTCCCTTAGTTGAAAGTTTTTCTTTTTTGAGATGTCAAATGCTTCCACACCTGTCTCCCACAACAAAGTCTATTATTTTATCAAAGGCAGCAGATAAACATCAATTTTATGTTTGGGATTGGTTGGTCCTAGAACAATAATTGTTAAGAACATATAAGCCTCTTTCATACACATCCCTAGAGGTAAATTTTAAGGAGTGACAATCACTGGCCATGAAGAGTATTTACTTCCAGACTGACTAAATGGTTGGAAACATCAGTACATAACCCCAGTCTTACATTTCTTGGTTCAGCAGCAAAAAAAATGATGAGTTTCATTGAAGTGCTTCCAAGCCTCAGAGTCTGATGGATGACGCATTACACCATCCTCTTATGTATGCTCATGATGCCATCTCATGTCAGCAGCAGTAGCAGGGGATGCGTACAATCTTTGCAATATAAGAATCAAAGTAAAATAATACATTTTCTTATAAGGGATCAATTTCCATTTACGAGAGCCGACACGACGCTTGTATCTCTCATGGCCACAAAATGTACAACATGTAAGGTATTCATCATCACCCCAATATAACATACATCCTGATTCACAACAATCAATTTTTTCAACCGGTAAACCCAAGCTATGCACTAGCTTCTTGGTCTGATAATAACTATCAAGAACCATATTATTTTCGGGTAAAGCCTCTTTCAACAATTTCATCATTTGATTAAAACCTCTCTGTGACATATTGTTCTCCATTTTAACATTTAACATCCGAGAGACAAGCGCAAATTGAGAGAGAGAAGAACCGGGATACAATTTTTTATCAGCTGCTTGTAGCAAATCATATAATTTTTTAGAGTCGGGATTAGGATCTTCCTACAACAACGGTTCGCAAGGATGAGTTGACTGAGGTTCAATATTGCTAAAAGATTGCCAACTTGAACCTTCGGGAAAGTTGGGACACGAAGCATTTAAAACCATTTGTCGGTATGGATTATCATATGTTAATTCAGGTTGAGCACTACCATTCAAATCTTGACTTGAAGAAATCTCATTTATCACATCTTTTTCCCCTTGATGATTCCAAACAAAATAGTGATCAACAAATCCATTCTTATAAAGGTGGTGTTTAACAATTTTAACATCCATGAGTTTAAAGTTGTGACATTTTTTACATGGACATCTAACTTTGTCACCACTCAAGCGATGTTGTTGTGAGCATGCAAATTGGATAAATTTATCCACACCGGTTATGAAACTAGAGTTTATAGCCCCTCGACCATCCAACCTATCATACATCCAACCACGCTCTAGATTATTCATGTTCCTATTAATGCTTAAACAAACACAACTACTAGTAAAAAAGTACAATTTGATTTACCCAAAGGTACTCTAATTCAGCTTACAGAATGCATTCTATTTTCAAGAACATCAAAAATATCCATTCCTAATGAGAGAATTCCACCAAGTCTTCGCAGCGGCATCTACTTTCCCCAACGATGACTCTCACTAGCAGTATCGCACAATAGGAATTTTAATTGCTAAATGATAGTACACAACTAGTAGCATAATACTACAGATATTTCTCATAAGAAATAACATTAAAAAACTTGTTCTTTCAAAATGAAATTAATTTCTTATATGAGATGATTGAGGCAACATTTTTCTTTTCTAACTTTAACATAAATTCTTTTCAGGAGATCTGAAAATGGGAATAGTAGGAATGACGACGGAAAGAAGAAGAAAAAGGGGAAATAGAACACTTATTGGATGTCAATGTCTTTCTTCGAGTTTCACATACATCGGATGTCAATGTCTTTCTTCGGAGACGGAAAGCTAAAACGGAAAGCTAAGGGAGAGAAACAATTCAATCAAAACTGCAATTTTAAACCCCAAATGACCTAAATCAGTATATTCAACACCAAAATACTCAAACTAAATTAGTTCTACAAATGAACCATACAACACTAACCAACTGAAGCGTGTTACATAAAACCAAAAATCCTTCCTACTTTCATTGAATTAAATCATTTCGAGGTGAATTTTAAAGCATAAAACGTATTGTGACAAAATAGGTAAATAATAATTTTGACTTGTGTGCACATGAATAAGAAAGATATATTACAACTTTGGTTATTGTTCTATATTTTTTATGAATTTCTACTCTAATAGAGGGTAGGTATTTGTTGTTGAGAACTCCAAAACCGAAAAGGAATTTAAAAAAATATGGTATGGAAACATAGTCTATATAATTACAGTTATGATTTAAGAGTATCCATTAACTATAGTCTAAAAGATATAGACCATCAATCAGTTGATTTTATCTCAATCTGTAGGTTTTGCATACACTTAGTAAAAGATTGCAATTAAAATAAAGAATATGTTTTATCTTTCCAATACAATCGAAGGAAGCGTATTGTGACAAAGAGTGAGCTCGAACCATTGATTTAATTTAAGACATACTCATCCACCTACTCACACACAAATCCACTTACGTATGGGATAGAACATACTATTTTTACAAGTATAACCAACCTAATAGTGGAATCATGAATTTAGATCAAAGCTTCAAATATCTATCTGAAAAAGAAATAAGAAGTAGAAGCAGAACATGTTACAAAACGTACATTTTAAATGAATGTACTCTACCAAATTTGCTTTTCTGATTAAGGACATAATAACAAAAACATTTGCAGTCTTTTTCTGTGATTGGGTACCAACATAGAAACTCGACCTAGACATTATGTCACTATAGGCAATTTAAGTCCTTTCAAACGATTGTAATACTCAAATGAACAATCAGAATTGGAGTTTTGAGAATCTGTTTTTTTAACTCTTTGACTTATTTACTGAATTTGGACCTTAAACAACGTATAAAAGGACATCGACTACCATGCTCATTACAGGATGCCCCAATCCGACAACTTATGATTTTTACTATCAAACATGTTTATCTGAACTTAACTATTACAAAATTCTTCTAGACATATAATTAGGCTTACTATAGTTAAACTACGACAAATCCTGTAACGACTACCAACGATTCACATAGTTGACACCAACTAGTTTCACAATTAGGTTTGAGGCATTATTGATTGATTCATAAACCAAAAGAGCCAAAATAAGAACATATCAAACCACAACTCAGCACAGGACATATACAGTTTTCTCATATGAGTCAGATACCACCAAGACTTCACCATCAACAAAGATACAACAAGTTCTCATCTAAGAAACACAAAATCCGCAACTCCCCACCTGGGTAATAAAGCAATATCCCTAAAAATTAGAACTTTATACAAATAACACCCATACCACAAGCACCATAATAATCCAAATCAAACAAAGCACCCCAAAAAATGAAACATTTATATGTATAGAGGAGATGAACATCAATATATTTTGTAAAAAGCATCACCAAACAAAACTCCATCTCCAATGGTAAGAATTTCGATTAAAATGAAAAATATTTTATTTTCTCATGCAAATACAACTTCCACCCCTTTCAAGGATTTCTAAAGAGTTTTGCATCCCGGTAACCATGAATCTCGGCAAGAGAATCACGGCACAACCATGCTTTGCATAGAGGAGATGAACGAAGAGAAATTACCTCTCACCTGAGGCAGCAGAAACGTGGGAACATTTCTGAGATGGGAGCTGAGACGGGAGCTGAGATGGGAGCTGACACGGGAGTTCACCTGAGGAAGAAAACCCATTTTTTTAGGGAAAATGTTCCTTTTGTTTTGAGCGGAAGCGTGGGAACATTTCCTTTTTGTTTTGAGCTAAGACTATAAGTTAAGAAAGTTCCAACTAAGTTAAAAAATATTTGCAATAAACTTAGTGATGGATTATGACATTTGTTGCTACTAAAAAGAATTATTTATTTAGAATACATTTTAGCGACGGAACATTCCGTCACTATATAACTTAAAATCCATAAAAATATATTTATTAATCTAGCAACACTTTTCTGTCACAAATGCCATCGCGAAATATTAATAAATTTCGTCACACCTACTTTGTTGCAAAATTCGTAGCGAAAATTAGGGTGCCAAAGTTTCGCGCTATTTTATAGCGACCAAAAAAATATTCCGTCTTTATATTATACCTCAAAAAATTATTAGTATTTTTTGCAACATAATGGATATTTCGTTGCTAATCCGTTGCTATTTAGTGACGGAATATACGTCGTCGCTAAACACTAGTTTTTTAGTAGTGAAAGCTTGTGCTAGGGAATTGATTAAGGTATATTTAGATTTTCATCTATGGGTTCTTCCACCCATAGAGTCCCCTAGAATTTCCTCTAATTTGTGAAGAGGAACCCCAATCAAGCTAGGGTTGCTTCCAATGTATAGATTTTAGGTGGGTATGATTCCAACTGGTTGGATACTACTCATATATGATTAATTTAATGTTGATTCATGATATTATGAAGAATTTATGTGAATTCCTAGATTAACCCTAATTTCCAAAGTATGTGGGTTTATGTCTTTTGATGAGGAATTAATGGTTCTTGATAGATTTTCTAGAATTGTCACCTTGAATAGAACTTATCTAAGAATGGGAATATAAAATCATGAATTGAACTAGACTTATGCATATATGATAGAATATGAATCAAAATTATTTGAATTGGGACTTTTAATGAATTAATCTTAGAATTGCCTATGACTAAGGCTTAGGGCTAATGTGTCTTATGATTTAGACTAGTATGATGATTGTGGAGTAAAGCTTGAATGTAGGGCTTGAAGTCATAATGTTGACCATTAGGGCTTAAAGAGTAAGTCTAAAATGATGAACTAGCTTGAATAGAATTAGTATACAACATAGATAGAGTTATGGTGGAAGGTTTTCACCCCACATGACCTACCTAGAACTATATGAATGCTTGTATGTAGAATGTGAAAGGTATTCTCACATATAATGATTCTAAAATTGAAAGGCAAATCACCTAAAATGAATCATGCTTGTTAGAATAGAATAGCTTGAAGTTGAGCCTTATGATTCATTCATGTATAGTTGAATTATATAGCTTGGGATGATAGATCCCATGGTAGCTTGGGATGGTAGATCTCATGGTAGCTTGGGATGGTACATCCCATGGTAGCTCACTACTAAAAAATTTTCAAAAAATGACGGCCAAAAGCGACAGACTGCGTCGCTTTTTTGGTTAAAATCGACGGAAAAGCGACGCAGTCACCTCTGTCGCTTTTTAACCCGATGTTTTTCAAAAAGCGACGGACTGCGTCGCTAAAAAGCAATGGACAACATCGCTTTTCTAAAAGCGACGGATTGCGTCGCATTTCTAAAAGCAACGAACTGCGTCGCTTTTTCAAAAAGTGACAGACTGCGTCGCTTTTTTACTATTTTTTTTTTTAATTTAACAAAAACAATGGACTCCTTCGATTTATTTTCATTTTCATTTTTTTTTATTTCTCAAAGGCGACGCAGTTCGTCGCTTTTCTGGAAATTTTAATTTTGAAAATCCCAGAAAAGCGACGGACTAAACCACGTTGTCCGTCGCTTTTTCTGCAATATTTTTGACAAAAGCAGATGGTAGTTTCTGCTGCCCACCTGCAAATGCAATTCAATTCATTTCTACACTATTCAGTCCAATCAAACACACACAATTATAAACAATCTAAACAAACCATAAAACAACAAACTTAAAATAACGTTCAAAAGTATCTAAATCATAAATTAAAGACTTATAAAGTCTTTCAAAATTCATTTCAAAATTTCAAAAAGTTCATAAATGTCCAGAGATCGAAACTAGGGAGTGAGATCTACATAATCATCCTCATCACTCTTGTCTTCGGTGTCATCGGGAGCCGAAGTAGCAGGTCGACGAGTGAGGTTCATCACTTGTTCTTTGATTTGCTGAACGGTCTCACTCATGTTTTTTTGTTCAGGTAATCTTCTCCGTTCTACTCTGCTAGTGCCGCTGTAACTTTAGCTATTTGATCCGACGTAGCAACAATCTGAACACCGTCAAGTGCCTCGGCTTGACGTGATGATCCAATACCTTCTAAGCCTGACTGAAGTCGTCTAACATCGTTTCAAGAGCCTAGACCATAACATCTACCCTTGTGTGTCCCCCTACCACTTTTTCGTTCCAAATCTGGGTGGACAGTTCAGGTGTCAATTGGACCGAACTAGCTAGATTCTCAGTGACGTACTGATGAAAGTCATTCTGCATATTAAATATAAAAATTGGCATCAATGTATATACATATAATAAATATATTCACTATTAATATATATTATTCATATTAAATAACTTACAAAAGTTCGTTCGGCCCTTTCCTCCATCCACACATCCGGATCCGACTAATTTTCTTTCTTCCCGACATGAGTCTTCTTGAAAACCTCTGGTTCAATGGGAGTGTGTCCCAATTTTTTTTCTTATAAATAAAAACTGAAATTTATAACGATATATATGAATCAACTAATTATATATTTAAAAGTTTGAATTAGAACTTACCATCTCTCGTGCAATTGTTCCAACCGTCTTTGCACCTCCGGTGTGCAACGAACCACCTTTAAGACTGCCTCTAGCCATTGTGGCTTGATTTGATATTGCCTTAAACTTTTTTGTGTTCCAATACTGACCCAATTCATCAAAAACATGAGGCAACATCCAACCGGGATGTTCACCACTATCCCGAACTTTCTTTAGCCAGCTAGACAGTCTGGCGGATGCCTTTCTCTCAAATGTGGTCCCAATGACCAAATTGTACCTTGACTCCCAAGTACACATAGTCTGAAAAAAAATTGAATAACGTTAATTAAATCGATAGTAAAAAAAACTAAAGTATACTAAACTTAACTAAAAAATATATACCTTAAAGTTATTAAACATTGCCTAGCGTATACTGTTTGGAATCTCGCTCCAAGAGTGATAAGCATGTGTATAGAGTCTTCTAACACAGTCTTTTAAAGCCCAGGCAGCATCCTTTGCAGGATGCCACCTGCAAAACACATAATAAATATGTTAGTTCATGAATAATATATTAAAGTATAAGAAATAAATAAAATAAACTAACAAATAGATAACAAAAAAAACTTACGATGATCCATCCGGCTCAATCATGACTCTACCAAGTCTATCCTTCTGGCCAGGAGCTAGAGCAGACATCGTATAATGTGGTTTAGCACTAGGTGTAGCTGTAGATGAGGGTGATACATCAGGAAGCACAAAACGCTAAGTCAATGGAGGCGTACCGGCCATAACATCTGATTGCTCGCTACTAGAATCTTCAAGCCTCATGGCAGATAACTGAGGAGATGTACCTGTGGGAGATGGAGTACATGCCGATAAGGGTTGTGCTCGAATAATAGCATGTAAGGTAGGTCCTTGTACCGTCGTGAAGGCAATGCCTATGAAGTAGATGAAGCACCGATCGGTTGACGGTAATTAGGATAATATTGCCGAGGATCCGCTGTACCAAACAGAACAGCAAATAAATGAGTATCATGACTGATGCGCTCTGGTGCAGAAGAAATAGATCCTGCAATATCCTCAGAATCTATCGGTCTCCAAGACTTCTTCTTCTTAGCATGTTTAGTCTGGCTAACTCCAAGATGCTCGCGATGTCTATCACCGTCACCGCCTGATGACATCTGTATGCAAATTTACATGTATAATATAAATATAAAAATCATAAATCAAATAAAATTAGCAAAATACACTTACATATATACTAGCTAGCTTTCATTCTACACTATTCCTCTGCCCTTGTTTCAATTCCATCATTCTCGCATTCTTCCTCCTCAGTTGTTTCATTTTCATTATCGTCCCATTCTTCGTCATCAAATGATTCATTTTCCTCATTCTCAGTTATTTCTTCCTCAACATTCAGTATCTCATCATCAGATACTTCTTCTAATATGTGTTGAGGATGTTGTAGTGTAGTTTCCAATTCAACATCAACTTGTTGTTGAACAATTGCAACGTCATTTTGATACGCCACATCTAATACATTGTCAATTTCAATTCTTCCCACATGCATACTTTTTATAACAACCCACCAATCAGCTTTGTCTCTACGCAATGGATATGAAGCGTAATACACTTGTTTAGCATGTTGTGCAATAATAAAAGGATCATAACTTCTGTATTTTCTGGTGTGCTTAACTTCAATTATATTATGTTGATGGTCCACCTTTGTGCCTCTATGTGATGGGTCAAACCACTCACACCGAAACAATACAATCTTCTTCTTAGGCCAACATGAATACCTCACTTCAATAATCTCTTGAATGACACCATAATATTCAATAGTTTGACCAGTACCATTAACATCACCTTGTATGTAGACACCGCTATTATTTGTTTTCTTGTTCCTAGAAACTTCTTCAGTTTGAAACATAAAAGCATTGACACAATACTTATTCATTGACAGTACTTGAGATTCAGGTCCAAGTGCTACATCTTTCACTAATTGCAAATGTTGGACACTTGAGTATTCATCGTAAACCTACGTGATTGTTATTTCAAGTAATATAATTTAGTATAAAATGAATATATTATTAAATATTTAGTGATTGCACACTTACATAGTTCCTCAGCCATTTGGAAAATTCTGTATAGATGGCTTCATTACCCCATGTGTTTACGAACAAGCTGATCATTTTACATTCAAGTATTTCGTTAGTTAATGATCACTTATTAGTATGTAATTTAATAACATATTTTTAACACTTACTTGACATATGATTGAATCTCTGGAAAATTAAGCAAAATAAGTGTCACAGCTGATTGCATTTCCATATCAGTGAAGCCTCGCTTTCCACGCTTTTCAGATCCTCAACCATTTTGATTAAAAATTGATATCGGTGGAAATAAAGGATCAATATTGCCTTCATCATTCCTATTGGGCCTGTTTCTCCTACATGACACATCATTACCAAAGTAATAAGAATAAAAATCACCAGTTTCTCTCCCAATATGACCTTGAACAAATGATCCTTCAATACTTCCCCGTTGCTTAATCGTTTCCTTCGAACTACCAATTTTTCTGCATGTATATATGTTAATATATAAAAGACTTGGTGAATATATATAACTTAGTGAATATTTCAAATGGATACCTCTCAAATGGATACATCCATCTTGTTTGAACCGGACCTCCGAGGCGGGCCTCTTGTACAAGGTGAATTGGAAGATGCTCCATCACATCAAAGAAACCACATGGAAATATCTTCTCCAACTTAGTAGTAACAACAAGAATATTTTCCTCCATCCTATCTAAACTACTCTCCAACAACTTTCCAGAACACAAATCTTTAAAAAAAAGACTTATCTCTGTGATTGGTTTCCA
>JAJOOO010005123.1:0-67037 GCA_029582685.1 Solanum piurae
CTCTCTCACTTTATACAAAAAACGCAAATTGTATAAAATGCGTTTGTGTTTGTATAAAGCGAGAGAAAATTGTATATATACATATATTTTCATTCCCCTCTCTCCCCTCTCCCAGATCTCGCTCGCCACTCTCTCAGATCTCGCTCTCACTCGCCTCTCTCACTTTATACAATAACGCAAATGTATAAAATGCGTGAAAATTGTATATATACATATATTTTCGTTCCCCTCTCTCCCCTCTCCCAGATCTCGCTCGCTCACTCGCCTCTCTCACTTTATACAATTGATCTTTTTGTATATGTATACCAAAGCAGATTATATAACTGCTTTCTTTTGTATATGTATAGCGAAATATACATATATATGTTTGCTATGGAGCGCAATTATGCAAACTTTGCTATAGCATACAAATATGAATTTTATGTTTGCTATATGTGAAAGTTGCTCAATAATATTTGCCAAGAATATTTAGAAATCTATGGCCAAAACGCTAGGTTAGTCAACAATTATTTTGGATGGACACGTGGCAAAAGATCCAGATAAACCAGAGAGATTAATAAGTTGGAAACAGAGCGGCTGTAGCAGGCCAAAATTTGGGGAGAAGTCGCCTTCTCTTTTCCTCTGACATTCCACCTCTGCAACTTTAATTAACCTTAAATTAATATTTTATTTCATCCGTTCTAATTTACGTGACACATTTTAATCAAATAAACGAACTAAAAAGAAAAATGTGTTGATGAATTTAGGCAAGTCATTTTTTGTACTTATATTATATTAATTCTATTGACGTCTTCACTTTTTTTTCTTTAATCTTCAAAATTCCGTCTTTTTCTATCCTCTTCATCAAACACTGTGATTCCAGACCCACCAATAAGAATTAGATTTTTTAATTTTTGCTTTTAGACTTTGTATTTTTATGTCTATATAACTTTCTCTGAGCACCATTTCATCTTTACTGCTAATGGCTTCTTTCTAATAAGGTATGTCTCTTTCTCTTATTCTTCTACCAGTCACTTCAACTCTCTCTTCTTCTTTTTTTGTGCTTTTTTTTGCATTATTTTCACTAGTCAACTTGTGTTCTCTGTTCCATTTATTTTAGATGTTTTGTCTTTGTACATACTTGATTCTTGCTGTAGCGGTATGCTAAGATCTGTTTAAAAGATTCAATTTTTATGTCCATGTGAAGGTCAACTTGTTTGTGGCATATGATGGGTGTTGTTGGATCTGCTTTGGGATTGACCTAAAATAAAATTTGTATTTGCAGGTAATTTTATTTAATTTATTGGTGGTTCTTGTTTATTTTTGTGTGTGTTTTGCTGGAAGATGCCTGGAGTTGTTATGGATGAAATTCATGAAGTAGGAGAGGTTAAAGAATTGAAGGAAAATGGAAATTCTACACCATGTAAAGAGAATGAGGAGGGGGGTTTAGCTCCTCAAAATGGGGGCGAGGAGCATGTAGGTGATGGGGTGGTTGAGCCTTCCATTGAGGAACTTTATGAGAATGTGTGTGAGATGCAGAGCTCTGATCAATCTCCATCTAGGCATAGTTTTGGATCAGATGGAGATGAATCTAGGATTGACTCCGAGTTACGACATCTTGTGGGAGGAGAAATGAGGGAAGTGGAGATAATTGAGGAGGATGAGGAGGTGCAGAAGCCAGAGACTGAAGACTCTCGTAGCAATTCTGGCTCTAAGAAGGAAACTTCTAATGATGTGAAATTGGATAATTCACCATCGTCTAGTACGAAGGACCCTTCTTCAGGGCAACCCAAGACACCCTCTCAGTTGGAGTTGGAATCAGAAACTTCAGCAAAATCAAATACAAAGGGTAGGAGAGCTTCCCTTGATAAGAAAAATGGAAATAATACGAAGAAGGTAGTTGTGGGAGGTATCTCAAGGAGTAGGCAGAAGAGTTCGCCTGCTTCAGGATCAAAATTGAAGAATGGAACGGAGGACTCATCTGATTCAGGTTTAGACAATCCTGACCTTGGCCCCTTCCTGCTTAAGCAAGCAAGAGATTTGATAGCTTCTGGGGATAATTCCCATAAAGCTCTTGAATTGGCTCATCGAGCAGCGAAGTCATTTGAGAAATGTGCCAATGGAAAATCTAGTTTGGATGTGGTCATGTGTCTGCATGTAACTGCAGCGATATACTGTAATCTGGGCCAGTATGATGATGCCATTCCACTGATAGAGCACTCGTTAGAAATTCCGGTGGTTGAAGAAGGACAAGAACACGCCCTTGCCAAATTTGCTGGTTATATGCAATTGGGTGATACTTATGCAATGTTGGGCCAACTTGAGAACTCGATTGTTTCTTATACCACCGGTATGGAAATCCAAAGACAAGTGTTGGGAGATACTGATCCCAGAGTTGGTGAGACTTGTCGATATCTTGCTGAGGCTCATGTTCAGGCTTTGCAGTTTGATGAAGCGGAGAAGCTTTGTCGGATGGCTCTTGACATACATAAAGAGAACGGTTCACCACCTTCACTAGAGGAAGCGGCAGACAGGAGGCTGATGGGACTAATTTGTGAGTCAAAGGGAGACCATGAGGCTGCTCTCGAGCATCTTGTTCTGGCCAGTATGTCCATGGTAGCCAATGGGCAGGAATCTGAGGTGGCATCTGTTGATTGTAGCATTGGAGACACATATTTGTCTCTGAATAGGTATGATGAAGCCATTTTCGCTTACCAAAAGGCACTCACAGCTCTCAAGTCAAGCAAAGGAGAAAACCATCCCGCCGTTGCTTCTGTTTTTGTCCGTTTGGCTGACTTGTACAACAGGACGGGAAAGCTAAGGGACTCAAAGTCATACTGTGAGAATGCCCTCAGAATATATGGGAAGCCCATACCTGGGATTGCTCCAGAGGAGATTGCTAATGGTCTTACTGATGTTTCTGCTATTTATGAGTCGATGAATGAGCTTGATCAGGCACTCAAGTTGCTACAGAAAGCGCTGAAGATTTATAACAATGCTCCTGGGCAGCAGAATACCATAGCGGGTATTGAAGCCCAAATGGGGGTGATCTATTATATGTTAGGAAAATATTCTGAATCTTATAACTCCTTTAAATGTGCCATTTCAAAGCTCAGAGCAAGTGGAGAGAAGAAATCAGCATTCTTCGGGGTCGCCCTTAACCAAATGGGGCTTGCTTGTGTACAGCGGTATGCAATAAATGAGGCAGTCGAGTTGTTTGAAGAAGCAAAGGGCATTCTGGAGCAAGAATATGGACCTTATCACCCTGAGACGTTGGGAGTGTACAGCAACCTTGCTGGCACATATGATGCTGTTGGCAGGTATGTCAATCGCTACATCTACTAACTTTGCAGTTCCTTCATAGAAATACCATATTTACTTTGTCATTTACCTGGTGTGATTTGTTATGTTCTTGAGAGCTTAAACATTTGACTTAGTTTGTTTTATTATCTGAAATTCATATGATTTTTTCTGCTGTTTTACGATTTTGCATGCTAGACTTGGTGGGGGCAGTTTTCTTCTTGTACTCTCTGCTTTGTGATGAAATCCCACCTTTAAGACATTGATCTAATTTGAGACTTGTTACTTGCATAGTTGAAAAGTAAACATTTATAAGACGGCTCCCTCCCCAAAAAAGTACTAAAATTTGTCAAAGTTTTCACCAACCAAGTCAAACAGGTTTTGTTTAACTAGGAGCAAGTATATTCTAAGAAGTCTTTATTGGCAGGCATCACAAAAGTGTGTGTGTCGTTATGAATCATGATTCTGTAATGCATGTCTGTTTTCCAACTACATGGTGATCTTGATACGCTTTGCAGGTTGGATGAGGCTATTGAAATATTGGAATACATTGTTGGGGTGAGAGAGGAAAAGCTAGGGACAGCAAATCCAGACGTTGCTGACGAAAAGAAAAGGTTGGCTGAGCTACTAAAAGAAGCTGGTAGGGTTCGAAATAGAAAAGCCAGATCACTGGAGAATCTACTCGATGCTAATCACCGTCCTAATACTATAAATAATGATTTGATTATAGTATGATTATGTACATGAAAAATTAAATATTTTGAGATATTTATCAGTCAAGAAAAAGGTATAGGTTGAAGGCTTTATTAATTGAATCTTGTTCTGGCATGCTGAATGGGGGCATCTTGGTCACAAAGTTGTTGTATTGGTCTTGCTTTGTTTTCATATTCATTGATAAATTTATTGTGCCTAGTTGTTGCAACTCTGTAATCATTTGTATATCTATCATTATAGAAGGAAAGAATAATACTTTTTATACACCATTACAGTTTTTGAGCATTTTAATGAGCTGTCCTTGAGAGAAATACTATACAATTATTTGCAGTTCAATTAGATAAGTATATCCTTGAAACTAAAGTTCTGTTTCTGATTCTCACACCCCACCCTTGAACAAAAGCCAAAAACTGACAATAACTCTGCCTCAGTCTCAAGTAAGTTGGAGTTGGCTAATATGAATTCTCACTGTCCATGTCGCTCCAGGCAAGTCCAATAACAGTAACATATAAAATACGAAATATGTGAGTAATATCTGGTTGGCACTACACCAACCCCATGATTCAGCAATCACCAAAGTTGGGTTGGTGGAATTGGAATGTAGACGGTTGTAATTACTTGTCTTTTCATTGTCACTTCTAAAGTTTATAACAAGTAGATGTACTGCTCGGGAAAAACAAATTTCATAAGTGACATATCATACTAATTATCTCTCCCCACACCCGCCTCCCTACTCCACCACCAACTCACCCCCACTCATTCCACCTGTTTTCGCTTATAGTAATAAAAAAAACATTTATTTCCCGGAAAAACATTTTCCTTCGTACCAATCACATCCTAAAACATTGTTTTTCCTAGCTGGAAAATGGGGTATGGTTATCATAATTATAAGATGTTGATGTTAGGTGAAAATAAAATAAAATTTTAGAGCTAAGGAGTCCCCATCTGTTCCAGCTAGAAATGGTATATAATTGTTCCATGTTATTTTAGAGTTGATGTTCATGAGTTGGTCCCCCATCCCATACCCTTTGCTTTTACTTCAGCAAAAACAAATATTAGATGGTGGGTCTTTTAGATTTGTTGGGACCTTATTTTCATAGTAAAACTTTTCTCTGGATATTAACTTCTCTAGCTACCCAAATTCACAATCATTGAACCATACATACTTTGGATTTATTGTTACAAAAGAATTCATATGTCTTTTTCATTTCTTTTCTATACATCCAAATGTGATATTATATTACAATTTACAAGTGAGAAAATGACAAAAAATTGTCCCTTATACAGTTATACTTGGGGGTAAGATCGACACAATCCCTTAAATATCTCTCTAAGCAATTTTGGTCTTTAAAGTTCCCCCAGAATTGAGTGTTTTTATATCTCCGTTTTGAGTATTTAACAAACTTTACGGATAAGTTATAGGAAACATGACTTCGGAAGGATGTGACGTATTTTAAGTAGGGAAAATTATGCAAGAATAGCAAATATTTTGCCTATATTAGGTACTATAGCTATAGTTTAAGAAAATTGTAATTTGCGGCTATAGTTTTCTCAATTCTTGCTATTCGCCTAATTTGTATTGTATAATTCGGTTCCTGATCGTATACATCCCAAATTTTGTATATGTTTACCCTAACTATTTGTATACGATTTATGAAAAATTCATAATAATTGCCCCTTTTATATATTGGCAAGCGAAATATACAAATAGAGTTCTGAAATTTTCCTAAATGTATAAATATTATACTTACCTTATTTGTATATTTGCTAGCGAAATATACAAACCACAGCCTTAATAACAAACGAAACTATAGCTATAGAGCTCAATTATCAAAATTATAGTTATAAAGCCTTATTATGTCTATTATGCTTGCTATTTCTAAAATTTTCTCTTTTAAGTATGCCTAATGCGTGAAATTTTATGACTTATTAAGACTAATTGATATAATTAAATGACGTGATATATTAAGACACCTTATTCTCAACTGAAATATGTGAGATTTTATGACTTATTAAGACTAATTGATATAATTAAAGGATGTGACATATTTAAAGTAGTGAACTTATCTCCTTAATGGACATTTGAGAATATACCGCTATTTTTTTAATAAAAAGTTTGAACCGAAAATGTATAATAAGAACACGTCCCCAATTGAGACAAGTGTAATGTGTCAATTCATTAATTTCTAGTCAGTCATTTGATTTATTTAGGAGTTTTTAGTAGTTTTATCTGGCACTGAATCTTGTCACATTTATTAGTTTATTTGAAATTTTATGCATTTCAATTCTGTATTTTTGCACTATATAAAGAGCACAATAATGTTCATGAATGAAATCATCTTTTCTCTTCTTCATTTCAAAGCCTTTTTTTCCCCCTACTTTACTGAATCCTATATAAAATTAAGAAGCTTTATGTAAAATACAGTATTTTTATTTTAGACAAGAAAGAAGAAACTTAAATGAAGAAAAACAATAAAAGATGACGAAAGTACTAAAACAGTAATAGGCAAATAGAAAATGAAATTTTAATTTTAGACTTGTGCTTTATGTAAAATACATTTTTTATTGAAAAAATTAGAGAAACCCCACCTTTTAATTTACTTATTACTATTATCTCTATAAGTTTTATAAATTTCCAAAATCCCTCATTTTCGCGCATCAGATTAGTGTATCTCGTGCATCAGATTAATGTATCATCGCTTATATTATTGTATCTCGCGCATCAGATTAGTGTATCATGTATAAAATATACATCGAATTAGTGTATCATGTATAAAATGTACATCAAATTAGTGTATCATGTATAAAATGTACATCAGATTAGTGTATCATGTATAAAATATAATGTATCTTACTTAACAATTAATGTATCTCGCGCATCAGATTAATGTATCAGCGCTTATATTATTATATCCGTTTTGAGAGATTTTTGTAATTATAAATTTTTAAGGGATAAATTATAATTTTACCTTAAAAGTATGTGATATCTGTATTTTTTTTATTTTTTTTAGGCTAATCTTTAGTAATGCATAAATTAACAAAAAGAAGTGAAAAGTTAGCTCACTCCGTGAATTCCTTACTAAATAAGCAAGAGGGTTCAAGTCCCCTGTCGTTTAGGCAAAAAATAAAATTTAAAATAATCTTAATAATTCAGTTGACTCACGTAATTCCACATTATCTCTCCTTCTACCCTATGCAATAGTAATAATAATAAAATCCTTATTTTCTTTTCAAATTATAATTATCCCAAAATAAAAAGTAGTCTTGCAAATGCAAACGGAAAAAAATAGGGGGGAAAACACGTAAAAGGTATAAAAGATTTTGATCTTTACTTTTATGGATGATTATAGTAGTAGGAGTTTTGGTCGGAGATGAGTGAAATCACGGGAGAATTCTGACATCATCGTCGAAGTCTTAGGTAATCAATCTCATTCCCAGTGTGTATGAACTTAATCGATGTCTATGCCGTTTTTTTTCCCTTCAATTTTGACGAAGACTGGGAATTGATAATTTGTTTTCCTGAAAATTTAATGCAGTTCACTGGAGTTGGCGAGCATGGAAACTCCATCTGATAATCCTCCCAACGTTGATTCCCAAAATCCGGGTATGTTTTTCTTTGATTGATTTCTCCAATATTAGGGTGTACTTGAGCCATCGATCTGATTGCTGTTTTTTTCGTTTATTTGTCCTGTGAATTTGTTCTTCTTCAGTTTTTGTATCATTTAAGCTTCTGCTGCACTTTTTCATTTGGGTAATTGGGGCACAGGTTGATCCAGGATTTGAACTTGATGGGTTCAACTCT
The DNA here is from genome assembly GCA_029582685.1 of Solanum piurae. Lineage (NCBI taxonomy): Eukaryota > Viridiplantae > Streptophyta > Magnoliopsida > Solanales > Solanaceae > Solanum > Solanum piurae. The sequence goes on from JAJOOO010005123.1 coordinate 7,796, forward strand.
TTTAAGATTTTTTTCCCACTTAACACATTTTAATCTAGAAAATATGGGTTCATAACTTAATGGGATATGTTTCGTGTCGAAAATATTGGGTTCGTTGAGCATCGATGACTAGGTGATTTCTTCCCATTTGTCCTAGCTTTGGTGTATAGAGTTGCCTAGTACCTGTTGCTGGTGGGAGGTGACATGTATCTCGTGGAATTAGTTGAGGTGCGCACAAGCTAGCCCGGACACCACGATTATTAAAAATAAAATAAAATATTGGGTTCCGTTTAACAGTAGAATATCAGGGGAGGGGTTGGGGAGGATAGCTGCAACTTTTGGTTTCCGAAGCAGTTACATTTTTAGTAACTTGATGTTGCATATGGTGATTATTGGTCTAACTTTGGTGGACTTTTCTTTTATGAATCCAAAATTAAATCCTTATGTTGCCAGACAGACACTTATATCAATTATAATCTCTAATATTTTTTTGGTTACTTCAACGGTTCCTGTAGCAACTAGTGGAGTTGCTATAACTTAATTCTCCAAATGAATGGAGTGGTTTGATGTTTCACATGTTGGGATACTAGATAATATCGTTGTTGGTCTGAGATTTCTGACCATCATAGGTAGACTACTCCAGACTGTTGACAATGTCTGTGAGCAACAAGCGTAAACTAATGGCACTCCTACTAAGTTATTGAAAGGGAGAGCGACTCAGTCACTATAAGAGAATTCCCTTAATAACCAACGCAGATACACAGACTGTTATATATAGAGAAGAAGATTTTACATGTGGAAGAGACATATATGATCTACCCTACCCAAAATTGAAGCTTCTTAATTCTGTGATCAATAACATACTGCCTGAAATAAACATTTCTTCCCTCCACTTGGAATCTACTTAGTTTATCGTGTACATCATCTGGGAAGGAAATAGTGAATACCCATTTATGATATATGAAGGACTTATTTTTCCTTTTTCTTTCCCGGAAGAGGGAGAGACCATCTTGCTTTGGAGAAATGTTGCATGTCCAAAGATAGGATGGAAATGTATCTCTCGGTGACTGCAACTAGGTCGTGTGAACCTTGAAGACTCCAAGGAGTTATAGTCACCTGTTAATTATCTTATTATCATGTGCAGAACCTATGCCATGGGAGTAACTACTTTGGATATGCATACAGTAGTAAACTTTGGGTAATATCTGTAGAAACAGTCAAGCTAAACTGTACGAAAAGCAGAGTCTGGGTTCCTTAAAATTCTCATATCCTCGTGCTTTCTCTTTTCTGAGTATGCTTTGCATTTAGAAAAAAAATCAAGTTTAGATGTAGCTTTGATATCTGTTCTACAAAAATATTATTCATCCATCTTGTGGTAGAGAAACTAAGTTGCAGAGCATCCATTTGAGTTGAATTTTGTTAAATTCACTTTTATTTTTGTTGATTTGTAGATTTCTGTTACATTCTTTATTTCATTAACTTGAGCTTTAGTGGATTATATTTTCTACACACCCATTTATCGATATAAGGAGTTTCTTCGGCAGAGAATATTTTTCACCTTTTGTTTTGCAAAGAGGGTGAGACTATCTTGTTCCGGGGAAGGAAGAAAGACAAAAGTTGCAACACAAGTAAACTCCTAATATGCTCTTAAAGCTCTTGCAAGAAAAAGTTGAGTTTTTTCATCTGTGAAAGGAGATCTAATCATTGTGCTCCACCTTAGCCATTGCATTACTAATTCATCTTCTAAGAATGCACTCATTTGCTCTTTGATGTTTATAATTGAATTGTTTTCGGCGTTTGTGTTCTTTAGATTTTTTGAGTTGAATGGATTAGTCACTAACAAATCTCCATCTATCTTTAAAAAATCAATTCTCCATCTATGTTTGTGATTTTGCAGCTACCACTTCACAACCAGCTGCTAAAGATAATCATGATGCCAATCCTGAGGCTACAAGAGAGAACTCTCCAGCTTCTGTATTTGTTAACTCAGAACCAGTTCGGGTGGAGCAAGTCGAAAATGCTGTAAAGTTTCTTTCACATCCAAGAGTTAGGGGATCTCCAGTCATGTATAGGCGTTCTTTTCTTGAGAGGAAGGGGCTCACAAAGGAGGAGATAGATGAAGCCTTTCGTCGAGTTCCGGTAGGCAACTTCTGGTGTTTGACCTTTGATCTTGGCTTAATTTTACGCATGTAGTGATAAAATTAAGATAACATCAAAAAGATGTCTAAATGACAGGATCCCACTCCAACTGTTTCTACCACACAGCCAGTAGCTTCAAATGAAGGTGATTCTAATGTTCTCTAGAGAGAACCTTTTTGTTGTGTTTTGATATTCCTTTTTCTCAATTGAGACCATGATAATGTCTCTGGTCATTAGACTTATGACATTGCTGCTTTGAATTCTTGATGATAGATGAGAAAGTGAAATCTTCATCAACTACTCAAGCACTGTCTACATCGCAAAATCTGCAGTCTGCATCAGCTCAACAGAGTAATACCATGAGAAAAATGGGATATTTTTCTCATTTCCATTGGACTCATGCAGTAATGGCTGTTGGCATAATGGCTGCTTCAGGAGCTGGTACAGCTTTACTTCTCAAGGTATACTTTGTAAGAAGCTTCAAGTCTATCATGCCACTTGATACCACATTTGCTGAATTGAGCATGTATCCTGTCATTGTCTAGTTGAGAATTTGATGTGATGGATCTTCAAATTGTTGACATTTTCGAAGTACTTCTAATTGAATATTGTAGGCAAAACGTACCTTTTCTTTGCGTACATGTATACTTTTTTAGTGATCCTTAATGATTTTTTAATCTTTCTTTCAAATGAATATAATATATCTATCAAAACTAAAGCGTCATGCTAATCTTCCTTTTGGACATGAATGCAGCTTCTTATTTATTTCTTTTAATTTTAAACTAGTTTTTCTATTCAATATTTGCCCTAGGGCATTGATCTAGCTATAAGATCTCAATGTGTGAGGTGTAGGTTAGGCGCACATCAGGGGTTTGAATCCTGCTGCAGTCAAACGCCAGGTATTCAAGTGGAAAAGGGTAGAGGGACTGACCCATTATCCACCAAGTTTCAGACCATGCACCGTTGACACTCGAGGGTTTTCCGATTTTCAAAAACTAAATTTAAACTATTATCAGATATCAGATCTTTTCTTTGTTCAAAACCAGTGCTTTAAAAAGAGAAACTTTATTCTTTGATTGTCCTCTGCTTTTGGTTTCTCTAAGGTGCAAGTTCATGGGCTTATTCCATGAATTATTTTATGGGAATAGTTTGGTAGAAACATTAAATGCTTTTCTTTCTAATCCAATTTGAGGACATCTAGATTTCTCCATTTGTCCCTACCCTCCTATAGTTTTGAAGATAGTGCCAATATATCAGTTCATCTCTTGTTTGGTACACTTTTGTTACTTGATCAGATATATAGAATTAGGTTTTAAATCATTAAACATTCTCTCCGTTGGTTTGATTTTTTGTGTACATTCAAAATTTACTTCTGGTAGTTAAACGTTGTAGTAGCTTGATAGCTAGTGTTTTCTCATAGAAAAAAAAATCAAAAGCAGGACTAGCAATCCATTCAAATCTGATATTCGACTATTCAAGAGTATCTAGTGAATGTGGTTTTGCTCTGAGATTTGACACTTTTAGCACGGAATATAAACAGTGACCGTGAGTATTTGTTGAGTGTACTTTTTCTCTGATATTTAAAACACTTCGTATGGTGGATGGAGCAGTGACAATGCATGAATCTGTGATGATATATTTCACTATTTATCTTATAACTCGCCCAGTAACGAAAATCAATTGTTCTGACTCTTCCATTCCGTGATTCTGTTAGATTCTAATATTCAAATTATTGAACGATGATTTTTATTCATGGTTTGAATCGATCTTTGGAAATTATGCTTCTAGCCTATGTATTATATTGCTAGTATCATTATCACCCCACTAAAAATGGTAATGTGCTTTTGCCAGCATACTATTATACCCCGGTTTAAGTCCTGGATTCGCAAGGTTGTAATGGAAGAAGAAGATGAAAAAGGCGCTCTAAAGGGAAGACCAAGTTTAGCAGAAGAAGCTGCTGTTGCTGCAAAAGCAGCAGCTGCTGCAGCTGTTGATGTGGCCCGCGCATGCCAGGAGATGCTGGCATCTAAAACTGAAGGTTTGTTAGTAAAGTTCTCTGCATTAATACTGAAACAGTTTCTCTTGCTTGTTTTTTAGTGCATTACCCCATGCTAAGCTTATCCATTCATCAATATTTTGCAATGAATAATCTTCCTAGCAATTTTACCTGTTGTCCTCCAGAGAAAAGGTACTTTGAGGAGCTAACAAACCTGTTAAACTACCAAGTACGAGAGATGAAATCAATGAGTAGTGCCTTACAAAAGCTCGAAGGTGAGTATACATTTGCTTCCGGAACATGCTTCTGCTACCACTTCGTCTCATATTTCTGCCTTTTACCTCCAGTTACTATTTGGAAAATTCTTTTGGTTATGGAATAAAGTATGTGCCTTTTGAACATTTATTGCTGTTAGAAGTAACATTCATGTACGTTAAAGGGGATGCATTTTGGAAGGGATATAATGTGTAGGCTTCTAGCTGCACTTACTGAGGTTAAAGAGTAATACGAGTGCCTTTAATTGAGCGATAAAAGGAGGGAGAGAAAGAGAAAGAGATAGGATATTTTGCTGGTTCCACCTTCCTTTGAGGCTTGGCTACTTTACTTTAGAACTTATTGACTTTACTCTATGGTGTTTATATGTGATTAAACACTTGAGTTCCTGCTTGCACATCTGTGCATATTTTAAAGTGTCTCAAATGTGTCTCCTCCTTTACTCTGCGTAGATCTTTCTGTGGTACCTATATTCTGAGGAGCTTCTATCCAACTTATGCTGTGGTAATGGTTTGTATCACTTTAGTGGTTTCCGTAAGAGTTGTGATCCTCAAGCGTAAAAGGCTAGACGTTTGAATTTGGAAACTTCTGCATTTGCGTGGTCACAGTGACCATGGTCCACTAGGTCCCAATAAACTGGAAACAAAAGGAAAGGTTTTTTGCCTGCATTTATTCATGAATATTCTATTTTCATTTTGTATTGATTTAATATTTGTATCGATATAACAGTTCTTAGTGTTATGGCTTGCTCAGGCTATTATATACTTTTTTTTCTTTTCAATTTTTATTTCATTTATGGAAAATCTATTTTTTACTTTGTATTCTTCTCTTTGAAATAATATTATTACAATAAGAAAGTTGAGAAATATTTATACTTGAATCTTTTGTTTTCTAATTAAATACAATGTACAATGGAATATATGGAGGCAAGGATGTGGATGTTGGCTACTGGATCAATGCATTCAAGTCCGGAAAAGTTGCAGTTCAGATTTTGTGCTCTTCACTCTGTTGTCACTCACATTTATGATTTATATATTTTGGATTTGATCAAAACTATAATGTTGTCATTTGTCTTGGAGTTAAAGCTATCATAAAATAAATGTCAGGTTCTTTAGAGGAGAAAATTGTCATGGGTAGCTTTCAAATTCATATTCCCCATCCTCCAACTAACTTAAAGACTAAAGAAAGATAAAGGGATGGGTACCATGAATAGTGAGCAGCAGGTAATTGACTGGGATTTCTGTGTATTCAGGGAAAAGTAGTACTTCTGGAAGAATACCTGCCATGGAACGAGATGATAAAAGAGTCTTGATTTCCCATTCTACGGTAAGCTGTGTAGTTACAAATGGACTTCCATCTTATTTTTGATTAATCTCATCGACTTTTAAAGTTCTATTTTCTGATATTCTTTGATGGTACATCAATCCTATTCAAATGGAGAACTGCATGTTGATGTACATCTTTTTTTTGCAGGATATAAACGACCAACCACCAAATCCTTACCAGCCTGTACCAAATCCTCATGTTGGTCCAAAGCCTAAGGTCTTTCTCCTCCAATTTTTTGTTCTACCTACAGTATTGGGATTGATACAATTTATTTTTTCCGCAGATAATACTTATAAATTCTTTAATTCTAAAATTAATGCTGTGCGTATTTGTTTTGGGTCTGCTGGTTCCATTTTCTGAAGTCAGTGTGCAGCGTGCATTTGGACAACATGATAAACTTTAGACACCATCCTTCCACTCGAGAACTTCCTTCTTATAGCTCAAGCCTAAAGCATTAGAAGTAATAATCCTTAACTGATGTATTTGCTAATTATTGACTGCATTTGATGTTTATGGAGTATGCGCATCACTGTATGGATTCTTATACAACTGTCACTTTGATTTGGATAACAAAGTTATGGTTTCATCTCTTCGTGATAAGAACTTTCTATTTGATGTATTTTCCTTTGCCTTCTCTGTTGATGTGAGAGAACTTGGGTGAGGTGGGGTGGAGTCAATCTGAATAATTTGTTTGAATTTGAAATGATTTTACTATGTTGATCGTGAACAGCCATGGGAAATTGGCCAAAATCAGAACAGTTCAAGGAGTTTCCTTCAATCCCAAGGGAGTGGTGATGACTTGAATTGTGAGTATCAAGACAGTTCAACGCCTTGGTGGCAACGCAAGAGTGGCAGAATAACAGTAACCGAAGCTGAGAACAAAGAGAAGTTTGGATATGCTGCTGCACCAACTGAAGTACGACCAGTTCAGCGATCGTGGGTTCCTCCCCAGCCACCTCCAGTTGCAATGGCAGAAGCAGCTGCTGCCATCCGTCAACCTAAGAAGCCTTTGTTTCAGAAAGAAAAGCTGACTGGTGATGAGTTAATGACTCATTCCTCAGATGACTTGCAGAGGATTACAAAAATCTCCGAATCAGGTGGTCTCACCGAAACTAATGGTTCAAGTTTTGGGCAACAGTTGAGTGAGGTACCTATTACAAATGGTGACAATGTCTTGAACAGCTGAAGTTTCTCTTGTTCTACCTATCCTAAGGTTTGCTTTTTTGGTCTTGAGGTGATTTATCACAATCTTGTAAGTACATTTTATCGATGAACTCGAATTTCTAATGTTTCCTTTGTTCTTCTACGTTTAAATTTAGAATTACCCTTCTTAAACTTGGCTCTTATGTGAAAAGATAACTGTTTATACCAAAGGCTTATTTGCAGAGGAGCTTTATTGATTTTCACTAATTGTTTGAAAGCACTGATTTTCTGTTTGTGCATCTTGCTGTATCCAATAAGCTCAAAAAAAAAGTGTGTACTTTATTTAAAATTTGTTAACTTGTTTCTGGAAGATAATGTTATGTTGGTGATCATTAGTGATATTGTGGATGTTATTAAGTGGTGACCTTAGACTGATAGCCTGTGCGGCGAATGAGAGGAACACACGTGTATTGTCTCTATATTAAATAAAAGTATAAGATAATTTAGAGTAAGCATTACCTAAAAAGATACGTAATTACTAGTAATGTGTTTAAGTGAGTGATCCATTAGTCATTTGAGTGGGACATTTGCCTAATTGCATTAAATTTTGAAAAAATGTGTTTCTGAATTTTGTGTACCCAATTCGTGTCCCTCCACCCCCACCTATTGCACAACGAAAGTATTTCAGAATCATATCTTAAAGTGTGATAAGATATTTTGAAGTAAGTTTAATTTTGGTTCTACGATCTTCTATCGTAGTCTCAAGTTCACAATCGAACTCTTTCATTATTTGGATGGGCAAGTATCGTGTAGAAAACTTATTCACTTTTATAAGTTAGAAGAATTTCTACTTATAGAGATTTTTTTCTGGTCCAAAAAGGAGAAAACACACACGCATGTTTTCTTGTTTTTATTTTTATATTTAAAATTTAAATATTCCAAAACTCTACGATAAGCATTTCTATGAATTGTGACCTCCTTACTTTTTTTTTTAATTAAAAAGAATGTTAGTCAAATTCATATAATTTAATTCTTGAGAAGTGAAATATGACAACTAAATCAAGACATAAAAATTAGTGATTAACGATGACGAACATGATAATTAACTATCAAAAAGAAGGTTTGAATTAACCAAATTTACTGATTATTTTAGACTTTTAGTATGTTTTGAATAAACCGATATATTCCCCTTTTGTTTTTTCTCTCATTAAAGGCTGTTGAATTATTCTCTCTTGTTTGGGTGCACACATACATTAGGCAATTTAGGTTACATAATTTTATACGGATGTTACTTACGCCAATAAATTAGAATTAGAATATGAGCTTACTACCCAACATTTCTAAACTATTAAACAAAAATAAAAACTTTGATGTTGCTATCTGAGGCCTGCATCACACCCGTATTTACCCTCTGACCATTTAATTTATCAATATGATCGAAATATTTATTATCTAAATATTTTAGTTGTATACGTTGTGTATATATATATATATACAAAAATAATAATTAAAAAAAATTCTTTTATTCAAATTGAAAGAGGACAAGAAATTTCATTTCCTCGGATAATTTTCCCTACGGCGTTCAATACCAAACACCTATTTGGCTATTTCTTGCACTAACTTATTGTTTTACTTGTATAGACCAAGAATACAATTTTGACTTTGTCTCTCAAAATAAGAAAAAAGAGCAAAATTCTAAATGCTTATATGCTCACATAATATTAATTAAACAAATGAAATCTTCAAAAGAGCTTTCTTTAGTGAATAATTAAGAACGATTTAGGCCTCTTTATCAAGAGAAAATCTTCACTTTAGTAAAGGTGCTTTTACACGTTGCTACTCATATTTAATTATTATATTCAATAATTAGATAACATTTAAAATAAATATAGAGCTTATCACACCCTCAAGATGAAATAAATATAATGCATTTGACTATCTAGGTGGGGAATCTTCTAAGAGAATGGCTAATTAATTCTTAATTAGTACCTTAGATAAACATAATAATTATACATAGCGTAATTGAGGAAAAACCAAAGAAATAAAGTATAAATTAATAAAGTGTAAGAATATAATTATATTAGCTTCAACAAATATAGCATATACAGTCCATTAGATGTGAATGATTCTCAATTCGTCGTCATGCTTCTTTGTGTCCCTTTTTAATCCTCCACCGCCGGCATCTTATGGAATTTATTCTATATAATCTTACTATTTTATATACACCGTGGTGGAACCAGAATTCTTGTTATAATAATTTAAAATATAAAAAGTAAATGTAATAAGAAATATGAGAAAATTTGCGACGAGCGTCCTTTAGTTTTCCATTTATTTGTTGTATTATATACTCTTACGTATATGATTGTTTAAGGCGATACTTACTAATTTCTTCTATCAAAGAGTAAGTCTACCGCCAAATATCTTGACATAAGATCTAAAATGTAAATAAATATAATATGAATATAGTATAATATTTTATAAATAATTGATTGATCTGAATCATTAACACTTTTATTTCTTGATAAAAATGCTGAATTCATCACTATAAAAAGGAGAATTTGGTGAGGCCTTTAGGCATGGTCCATTTTGCCAATGATCATTAAGGCGGTAATCGTGAACTTATTAAGTTTCAATAACCACTAATCCATGAAAAGGCAATGAATAGTTATGAATATCATGACTTTGGGTAACATTTTGGCTTTTAAGAAAATATTTATCACGTAAAGATTGGAGAAGAGACTAAAACGGCACCTATATTTTAAATTTCGGGACTATACTATTTTATGTGAAGTAAAAAAAAGGGTAAACAACACAAATCCCACTAGTTTAGAAGCTAATTACCCCTTTTCCCATGAGTTTACAGTATTACCAATTCTACCACAATTCACACCTTGGATACATGTATCTGGCGAATTTAGATACATGTATATGGAGAATTTAGATACATATATCTTGGATACATATTAATTAGATATATATAATTAAGTGTATTTAAATAAGGAATGTAACTGAAAAAAATAAATTCAGAAGAAAATCATGCGTTTAAAAACTTTAGAAAATTTCAAAAAATCAATTTTTTTGTGTATTTAACTATGTATCTGAATTGTTCTTCTATGTATCTGATGTATAACTTTAATGATTAGATGTATCTAATATGTTCATTCCATGTATCCAACTCTTCTTCTATGAATCTGACATAAATTTTTTTATGTATCTCTCGCACTTCGTACTTTCAATGGCTATGAAGTGGCTTCTGCTATCGTCGCCTTAGTATTCTCCTATATGAGACTTGCTTAAGTTTTCTGTGAGGCACACATTAATTAGTAGGTTATATTTTATACAATTTCATTTGGTTTCAACATTGTTTGGAGCCTCCAAATCAACTTTAGAAAACGCCAAATCTTGTTGAATAAAGTGGACAATTTGAGAATTTGATACAAATGCTCAATTTCACAGTTTCAGGATTGATGTTCTCTACCGTTTTTCTCAGTTTTAGATATACTTCTATCATAGATAAATCGAGAACCCTTCAATTGATGGATATGCTCAACTTTTCTCCGATCCTGCTGGCTTTTTTGCTCGTACGACCATTGAAATCGGTGAAGATGCTAACCTTTTTGCTCGTGGAGTAGGTGGGGGAGGAGAGATGTTGTTGCCTAAGGAGATTGGCAGAATGGGACTCTTGATGAGTGAGAAAGAAACTAATGTTAATGGATTGATATTTAAATATAAAAAAATTTAACTAATTCTAATTTTAAGGGAGATGTGTATCTAATTATATTTTAAAAATATATGATATAAAATATTAAAAGTGATAATTATATGTAATTGTTTGAAAGTAGAGGTAATATTAGTATATATGATAGTAATGTATGTCTAGTTATGTAGTTTTTCCTAAAAAAAATGGTTATAAATCTAAAGTCAAAGAAAATGGATGATTTTGAGCTTTTTCTTCAATTATAACACTACTAGTAAAATTATCCGCACTTCACGTGAGAATTTAATATCACAAAATTTATAAAATAATATTTAAAATATATCAGTCATTAAAATTAAAACATTATATTATCTTACATACATGATTATGTAGCAACAAACATTAATAATGTAAAGGAAAATGAAAATTATAACATCTTTTCATTCATCTATAATAACATAAGCGCAAATTAATGACCGTAAAAATACATACCAAAATCTGTAATATAAGTAATAGTGTTAGTGAGCCACTCAACAAGAGCAAAATACACGAATATTTAATTGTGAAGAAGAAGGAGAAGAAGGAGAAGAGGTTCAGAATTTTTGTTGTTTTAAAAGAGAGGAAATCCCTCTATTTATAGACAACAAAGGGTAGTGTGAACAAATGTCACAACTTTTCATGATAGGAGAAGACTTGTTTTGGAAATAAATAAATTAAAAGAGAATCCTGATTTGTGGTGGCGCCACGTAGGCGGGTCTAGGGTTCTCTTATATATATATATATATGATTATATGGTATTAAGAATTTAATCGTATTTGAGCGATACAAATTAACAATGAATATGATACTCCCTTCGTTCTTTTAGATGTTATATTGCACTTTTTGAAAGTTAATGATTAATATTCAAAGCTAAACTAGATTACATTAATTTGATATTTTAAAGACATTCAAAACTATATGAAAAGTACAATAAATTGAATTTTTTTTCATATCAATAATCAATATACATCATAGAATGTTAGTCAAAATTATTATCGTTTGACTCTTAAAAAAAACCGTAACAACTAAAAATAAAGGAAGAAATACTTTTCTTTCATCGAACTAATACTTTTACAAATTTTAATAATTTGGATTTAACATAAATACTTTTGTATTTCCATTTTAAACATGTATAATTAAGAGTTTCCTTCTTTTTTTTTTACTATATTTTTGGCCAACTTCTTTTTTTTGGGACTATAAGAGGTACTTGTGCATCCTTCATGCCAGCCACATATTAATCCCAAATAACTTACAGTAGCCACAACGTGACACACAGCCCCCCGTCTCTCTCTCTCTGAATTGCCAGAGAGTGCACTTGGATTGCTGCCAACAATTTACTACCTTTTTATTTATACAAAAAAGCTGAATTTCATTTCCAATTTACCTGGTAGTTGGAGTAATCAATAGGAATTGAAATGGCCCTCAATTTGCTTTCCCCTACTGAAATTAAGTCAATCTCTTTCTTGGACACCTCTAAGTCCAGCTACAATCTTAACCATCTTAAGTTCTCAGGTTCTTTATTGAGAATTCTAAACCCCATGTAAAAGTTGCTTGATTTGGATAACTTTGCTGAAAGTTTTTATCTTTTGTGTTGTTTTCTTCAATTTTGAGTTGGGGGGTGGTGAAAGATTATCTTTTCCCCCCTTTTTTGCTGCAAGAATCGTTTTTTAAATTTCTGTTATGATTTTGACTGATTTGGGGTTGAAGGGTTTTGTGATTTTTCTTGATATAGGTGGACTGTCTATCAGAAGAAAGGGGTGCAGTGGGGCATTTACTAAGAGGGTTCAGTGTTCAGCACAGCCGCCACCACCTCCTGCCTGGCCTGGAAGGGCTGTTGCTGAGCCAGGACGGCAGAGTTGGGAGGGTCCAAAGCCTATCTCAATTGTTGGGTCGACTGGCTCTATAGGAACTCAGGTTGGTAAATTTTGGAATGGGCTAAAAGACGGGCTAAAAGACTTACTAAGATTGTGTTTTGAGTCTTGATTGGTTCTGGCTTGAAGTTGGGATATAGTAGTAGTAGAAATTCTTACAGCTTTTGTAGGTGTTAGTTACTTGCAGTTACAGTGTAAACTAAAATTTCAACTGTTTCCTCTAAAAGAGGATGAAGAGATTCAAATTTACCTAGATTCCATTCTGCATCTTTTCTCTCTGTTCTTCATTATTAGTGGTGTGCTGCTTTTGCTACTGTGCCAATTATGCCAGTTGTCTTTTGCTTCTTTTTTTTTTCTTTCTTTTTCTTTTTGTATTGTTTGGGTGAATGAAATTCCAGTTAGTATAGGTTGCTTGGTATTTGAGAGAATCAAAATTTTGTTTTGATTCTCTACTTTTTTTATACTAGTATACAGGAAGTCCTTCCAATAAATCAATGCAAATTATTACTTTTACAACAAAAAAAAGCCAGTTATCTTTTGTTTAAGTTCTTCGTTGCTTCAATTCAAAGTTTGTTTCTGCAGACGTTGGATATAGTCGCTGAGAATCCGGACAAGTTTAGAGTTGTTGCACTTGCTGCTGGTTCAAATGTGACTCTTCTTGCTGATCAGGTTAGTATTCGTTTACTGCATGTAAGAGGAAAAGACCATGAAATGTCAAGTCTGAATAGAATAAAGACATCCAACCTCTGAGCTTGCTTTGTTATCTGTATCTCTGCATTAACATCTTGAGGCATTATGTGGTCTGCTGTCTATAACACGACTGATGTTGTTTAAAGATATGATGACTATTCAATTATAAAATGGTTCCTCCTTATACCACCCACTGATTTCCTGCCCTTCCCATGCTACAAGCCTAGACGTGTCATGTTTGCAGTACTTTAATTGACACATCTCATTAACCATGTTGAAACACTAATATCAGGGCCCAATTATTACCATGTTTTTTCCTTATTTGGTTTTGGATGATCCGCTCAAGAGAGTAGTGAAAATCACTAAAGCCCATTTTATATCATATGCTATTTATATGTTGTATCTGCAATTTGCACGAGTGTGATGGAAATATTGGTTCCTCAACATGGATACCTAACTAAATCAAGCTTTTGTTGTCAGACTCTTTTATCTGTAATGTATAGTTTGGTCTTTGGCTCTGATGATAAACTTCGTTATCTCTGAGTAGGTCAAAACATTCAGGCCAAAATTAGTTGCTGTTAGAAATGAATCATTGGTTGAAGAACTCAAAGATGCTCTTGCTGATATGGAAGACAAGCCTGAGATTATACCTGGGGAGCAGGGTGTCATCGAGGTTTGTCCAACTGTCCCTAACTTTTTTCCTTAGCGAGTAGAAGTTCATTTTACTTGTTGGTAATTACTTTTTGACCTTTGAAAGAAATATGTTGATTATTGTTGTCTATGATGTGTTTCAGGTTGCCCGCCATCCTGATGCTGTCACTGTAGTTACAGGAATAGTTGGCTGCGCAGGTTTGAAGGTGAGGTTGAGGTTTTAGTCTATCTGAATCTTTTCGAAATTATGGTGACACTTCTTCCAAGATATCCTTATAAATATCCATTCTAAAAAAGCTAAATGGGAGTGAAGAGTGTTGAGAGGGTGAAAAGTGATTTATTTCCTGTTTCTGTTTTCCTTTTTTGTGGGGTGGGGGTGGGTGGGTGGGAAGGAGGACAGAAAGGTTGTCGTTTGGAGGGGAGCTGTAGAAAAGACATACCCGCTTAAGTAATAATCAGAAATCAACTACAAGGTTTCTCCAAGTCGCTTAAAGGCTTTATAATGGCGGTGCTGGGAAAACTTCAAATTTTACCCCAAATGAAGCAAAAATGCCTTCTATCTGTCCATCTCAGGAGATAATAATACATTCAGCTAACTCTTGATTACTTTGGAGATATAAACGGACACAACTCCAATCACCTAGAAACAGAAAGACTTCTTCAGCAGAGCTAGCTCCCTTCTATACAATAATCATGTTTAAAACAATTATAGCTAAAAGTAGCATTGTATGCTAGTTTAATTTGTTACAGAAACAAAATGTTTGTCATTGCTCTTCATGCTCTGCTCTTTGATAAAGAATCTTTATTTGTCTTTCTCGGCTAATATATAACTAATGAATCATTCAAGAAAAAATGTGTATCATTTAGAAGATGTTCTCAAATTTGTTAGTCTTTGTTTGCTTTACTAGCCTACAGTGGCTGCCATCGAAGCAGGAAAGGACATTGCTTTGGCCAATAAAGAGACTTTAATTGCTGGTGGTCCATTTGTCCTTCCTCTTGCACACAAGCATAAAGTGAAGATTCTTCCTGCAGATTCAGAACATTCAGCTATATTCCAGGTACAGTTCTATGAGGCTGAGATTGTCTTAAGATGTTTCTGCAAAACTTACCAAGTATGATCGTTTGTGAGTGTACATCATGCACCTCTTACCAACCTTCTGTTTTGCATTGATGAATGTCCAATATAAATTTCCGCCCCTGGGTTCTTTATGGCCAAGAGAGAAATATTTAATTATTTTTCTTGGTTTCAGTGCATACAAGGCTTACCAGAGGGTGCCCTTAGGCGCATTATATTAACTGCATCTGGAGGGGCTTTCAGGTGTAAAATCTTGAACATTGATTGAATACTATAAATTGTTCAATATCTTAGTTTTAATCCTCGTATTGCAGCATTCATATCAATCTGCAACCCAGAATTCAAAATCATTCTGTTGTCCTCCTTTCTTTTATTGAAACAGTTACTTGGAATGTTTTGCCTACTTCATTTTATCTCAAGTGACAATGATCAGAAATTATTGTTTTTTATATTCCTTATTTTGTATTTTTCCACCAAATGATCCCCACACGTACCCTGAAAAAATGCAAAAGTTTTATATATAACCAATTTATTCATCTTTCTTTTAGTTATATGTACATCTTGTTAACCTTAAAACTGATATTACTGTCGCTGATAGGGACTGGCCAGTTGAGAAGTTGAAAGAAGTTAAAGTAGCTGATGCTTTGAAGCATCCCAATTGGAACATGGGAAAAAAGATTACCGTTGATTCTGCCACATTATTCAATAAGGTATCTCAATTGTTATTTTTAGACCATTGTTCCACTATTGTTGCTTCATACATTTCAAGCTTTTATTCCATATGTGAACCATGGGAGTATGTTATGAATTATTTATCTTAGCCTAGGTTTAAAGGTTTGTCTTGTTCTCAGGGTCTTGAAGTTATCGAAGCTCACTACCTTTTTGGAGCCGAGTATGACAACATTGAAATTGTCATCCATCCCCAATCCATCATACATTCGATGGTGGAAACACAGGTAAAAATCTTGTATTTGTCCTCCCTTCAGCTATGAGATTATATCAATTATGTAATCACAGATGAATATGCTGATGACAGTCCATACTCATAAATTGACAGCTTTGGAATTCTTTTTCCTTCTGTAATTTGTAGGATTCATCAGTATTGGCACAACTAGGGTGGCCTGATATGCGTTTGCCCATCCTTTATACTTTATCCTGGCCCGACAGAGTTTACTGTTCGGAGATTACTTGGCCTCGGCTTGATCTTTGCAAGTAAATAACATTCTTTCTTTGTCAATGTATTATATTTTGCTGATTGCGCTAAGCTCATTAGTGATCTATATTTGCTTACAACTTTGTTTATTTACTTTCCAAACAAGAAACAAGCTTTAGCTTTTCCTTTCCAGTTAGTATAAATAACTCTGAGTGATGATATAGGCTCGGATCATTGACATTTAAAGCTCCTGATAATGTAAAATACCCATCCATGGATCTTGCTTACTCTGCTGGGCGCGCCGGAGGGACCATGACTGGAGTTCTGAGTGCAGCAAATGAGAAGGCAGTGGAATTATTTATTAGTGAGAGGTATGTAGTATGTATTCTTACATTCAACTTCTGTACTGCATCATGTATATATTTCAAATATTTGTTTTGCTAATAATTTAAGATTCACTATGGCCTGCTGCTGGTAGTTATAGTGACATCTTCTTTTGTTGGGGTTGTCAATTAATTCGTCAAGGGATGCGAGGTCATTGCATCTCTAATAGTTAAGCCGCATGTACTAAATTCTTGATATTTATCGGCAGTCCTTGCAAATAAATGATGTTTTTTCGTTTTTAAATCTACCAATAGCTTAGGTTGCCTTTGGTGTCCATTAGATGACAATTAGTGTTGAAGCTAAGTATTCTTGTTTAACTATAGAATATTAAACACGTAGGTTTCCCTTGTACTTGCTGCATAGATCTATTCTTTCTCATTGGACGTGGTTCAGAGTTATCGATAAATATCAAAATGTAGCCCCTATTCTTCTCATTTCCCCGTTACCGTCTGACTGGCAGAATATGCTCAGCTACTATTAGATCTTAGTTTCATGTCTTGATTTTCTTACAAAATTTCTACTGTTTTTTTTTTTAATCTTTAAAATGTGTAGAAAGTTGTAAATGACCCACCGGATCGGAAACAACTGATGAATTGTACTTGTTTCAGAATTAGCTACTTGGATATTTTCAAGATTGTGGAGCTAACATGCGCGAAGCATCGGGAAGAGTTGGTGTCTTCTCCATCGCTGGAGGAAATAATACATTACGATATGTGGGCTCGAGACTATGCAGCCAGTTTGGAACCATCATCTGGTTTGAGTCCAGCTCTCGTATGATTTGTTTTTTCGGTTAGCACGAACATGTTTACCCAGTAAAAGGAAATTGTACAAGAGTGGGGCAATATGCGAATATGTATAGTAGTGAATGTAATATGATTAGGTTACATGTACTACATCAGTGAACTCCTCACCCTTTTTGATATCTTATATATTTTTCCTCTCTTGTTATTTAGATCTTTTTCATTGGAACTTCATTTTTTAATATATATGCTCTATTCTTGCCTCATAATTTGATTAATATCTTCCTAATCGTGTGATTTTATATTTCTCTTATCTCTGCTCTATCTGTTTCACGATGTAGGTACGATAGAGAGATAAATTTCTATTTCATCCATCATTTATATTCTTTTTATTCATCACCTTTTTAAATAGTAAGAATGTCTAGAGAGTTTTGCCGAAGTCTTATTTAATTATGTACACATTTTGTCGTAGTTTAATTTTTCTAGTGACTCTTACAATCGAAAATAAATCAAGATAATTGAGATTGTTTCAAAAAATCTAATTTTAATTATGTTGAATAACAGTAAGGAGCAAATTGCACTTAATTAAAAAAATAGTAGTAGTTACTTTATTAACTTTGAACACAATAGCCCACGACCAAATTAAAAGATGGGTTGACGGTTTTGTAATGGTTTTATAAAAAAAATATTGGATTAACGGTTTTGTAATGATTTTATAGAAAAAATTATTGAGTTAACGAGCTTCTATTCTGATTACATAGCATTGCCCACAATAATAACATACTTAGTATAATTCCACGAGTTGGGTCCGGAGAGTAATGGCCAGACAAAATAATATTTAAGCAAATTAAGGATACCACTATGCATCAAAGAGATCAATGCAAAATTTACATCAAAACAAGCAGGCCAAAAACAGATATTGTTGTAGCTGTTTCCTTCCATCGGCTCACACACTAGTTTTAGCAAAATAGAGCTTCCAATTTTTATTTACTCAAAATTCATGATATCACTAAAAATATTGTAACTTTTCTTTCTTTTAATATGTCTTGTATAAAACTAATTATTCTTCTCTATAATTGAAAAGATGAAAGTCTTTGGCCCTCCAAAAAATATATATATTAAATGTACATTTCTTTTGATTAATTTATGAACCTTATTTGAGTATTCTATATCAATATTAGTATTATATTAAAGGGAAAAAAGATAAATATATTCTCGAACTATCGCAAATGGTATGCAGATACCTCCATTATACTTTTGGGACATTGGTGCCCCTGCCGTCCAAAAACTAGAGCACAAAATTTTATATTATATTAAAATTATATAGAATGATTATTTTGAAAATAATATATTTATATTGTAAAAAAAAAATAATAAAAAATAATAATATAATATTGAGGAGAGGAAAACATTTTTTTTTTAGAGGGTGTAATAGAGAATTCACAGGGGTGAGAAGACTTAATATAAATAGCAAATACCAGATTCTTTCATTCAAGCGGTTCAGAGATTCTGCAGAGAGACTGGTACAACGCATTTCTTATTTCTGCATTTTTCTCTTTGATTTCTTCTTTTCATGATTGACTACGTCTTCTTCCTATATTTTTTCAGTAATACTGCCCTTAAACTGCATGAAAGAATACTATCAAACCATTATTGATATTGGCTGTAAAGAGAAACAGAAATCAAGGTAACCATTTCTGTTTCTTATTTTTCGTAGAGAGACTGTACAACACATTTCTTATTTCTGCATTTTTCTCTTTGATTTCTTCTTTCCATGGCTGATTACATCTTCTTCCTGTATTTTTTTAGTAATACTGCCCTTAAACAACATGAAAGAATATTATCAAACCATTATTGTTATTGGTGGTAAAGAGAAACATAAATCAAGGTAATCATTTTTGTTTCTTATTTTTCATAGAGAGACTGGTACAACACATTTCTTATTTCTGCATTTTTCTCTTTGATCTATTCTTTCCATGGCTGACTACGTTTTTTTTCTATATTTAATTTTTCAGTAATATTGCCCTTAAACTGCATGAAAGAATACTATCAACCCATTATTGTTATTGACTATAAAGAAAAATAGAAATCAAGATAACCATTTTTGTTTCATATTTTTTGTAGGGAGAATGGTACAACACATTTCTTATTTCTTCATTTTTCTCTTTGATTTCTTCTTTCCATGGCTGTAGTCTTCTTTCTGTATTTTTTCAGTAATACTGCTCTTAAACTGCATGAAAGAATACTATCAAACCATTATTATTATTGGCTGTAAATAGAAACATAAATCAAGTTAATCATTTTTGTTTCTTATTTTTCGTAGAGAGACTGCTACAACACATTTCTTATTTCTACATCTTTCTCTTTGATTTCTTCTTTCCATGGCTGACTACATTTTTTTCACTAATACTGCCTTTAAACTGCATGAAAAATAACTATCAAACCATTATTGTTATTTGCTGTAAAGAAAAACAAAAATTAAGGTAACCATTTTTCGTAGAGAGACTGGTACAACACATTTCTTATTTCTACATTTTTCTCTTTGATTTCTTTTTTCCATGGCTGACTACGTCTTCTTCCTGTATTTTTTTAGTAATACTGCCCCTTAAACTGCATGAAAGAATACTATCAAACCATTATTGTTATTGGCTATAAGAGAGACAAAAATCAAGGTAACCATTTTTGTTTCTTATTTTTCGTAGAGAAATTGGTACAACGCATTCTTATTTCTGTATTTTTCTCTTTGATTTCTTCTTTCCATGGCTGACTACGTCTTCTTCCTGTATTTTTTTAGTAATACTGCCCTTAAACTGCATGAAAGAAAACTATCAAATCATTATTGTTATTGACTATAAAGAGAAATAAAAAACAAGGTAACCATTTTTGTTTCTTATTTTTCATAGAGAGACTGGTATAACACATTTCTTATTTCTGCATTTTTCTCTTTGATTTCTTCTTTTCATGGCTGATTACGTCTTCTTCATGTAATTTTTCGTTAATACTGCCCTTAAACTGCATGAAAGAACACTATCAAAGTATTATTGTTATTGACTGTAAAGAGAAACAGAAATCAAGGTGACCATTTTTTTCTTCTTATTTTTCATAGAGAGACTGGTACAACTCATTTCTTATTTCTGCATTTTTCTCTTTGATTTATTCTTTCCATGGCTGACTACATTTTTTTTCTATATTTTTTCAGTAATACAACCCTTAAACTATATGAAAGAATACTATCAAACCATTATTGTTATTGGGTGTAAAGAGAAACAGAAATCAAGGTAACTATTTTTGTTTCTTATTTTTCGTAGAGACATTGGTACAAAGTATTTTTTAATTCTGCATTTTTCTCTTTGATTTCTTCTTTTCATGTCTGACTACGTTTTCTTCCTGTATTTTTTCAGTAATATTGCCCTTAAACTGCATGAAAGAATACTATCAACCCATTATTGTTATTGGCTGTAAAGAAAAATAGAAATCAAGATAACCATTTTTGTTTCATATTTTTTGTAGGGAGAATGGTACAACACATTTCTTATTTCTTCATTTTTCTCTTTGATTTCTTCTTTCCATGGCTGTAGTCTTCTTTCTGTATTTTTTCAGTAATACAATACTATCAAACTATTATTATTATTGGCTATAAAGAGAAACATAAATCAAGGCAATCATTTTTGTTTCTTATTTTTCGTAGAGAGACTGGTACAACGCATTTCTTATTTCTGCATTTTTCTCTTTGATTTTTTCTTTCCATGGCTGACTACGTCTTTTTCATGTATTTTTTTCACTAATACTTCCCTTAAACTGCATGAAAAATAATTATCAAACCATTATTGTTATTGGCTGTAAAGAAAAACAGAAATTAAGGTAACCATTTTTGTTTCTTATTTTTCGTAGAGAGAGTGATACAACACATTTCATATTTCTACATTTTTCTCTTTAATTTTTTCTTTCCATGGCTGACTACATCTTCTTCCTGTATTTTTTTTAGTAATACTGCCCTTAAACTGCATGAAAGAATACTATCAAACGATTATTGTTATTGGCTATAAAGAGAGACAGAAATCAAGGTAACCATTTTTGTTTCTTATTTTTCGTAGAGAGACTGGTACAACACATTTCCTATTTCTACATCTTTCTCTTTGATTTCTTCGTTCCATGGCTGACTACGTTTTTTTCCTGTATTTTTTTCCACTAATACTGCCCTTAAACTGCATGAAAAATAACTATCAAACCATTATTGTTATTTGCTGTAAAGAAAAACAGAAATTAAGGTAACCATTTTTGTTTCTTATTTTTCGTAGAGAGACTGGTACAACACATTTCTTATTTCTACATTTTTCTCTTTGATTTCTTCTTTCCATGGCTGACTACGTCTTCTTCCTGTATTTTTTCAGTAATACTGCCCTTAAACTGCATGAAAGAATACTATCAAACCATTATTGTTATTTGTTGTAAAGAGAAACATAAATCAAGGTAATCATGTTTGTTTCTTATTTTTCGTAGAGAATTGGTTTAGAGAGATACAACAAATTCCTGATTTCTGCATTTTTCTTTGTTTCTTATTTGTTGTACTTTGTGAAACAGTTAAAATTTTCTTGTATCAACAGTAATTTCGTCGCAGTGACATCGTTGAACGGTATAAAGAAGTGTAGGTTGTTTTTTCTGATCGTTGGTTAAGCAAAATTTCGTAAAGAGTGAGTTGCTATTTCTACTTCTTCCTTCTAAAGCCCATGTATAAAATTAAAGTTAAATCGATTAATGTCCCAAATTGCTTTGCTCTTCCCTATATGATGGTTTAGGATAATTCAATGTTAATTCACTTTTTTTTCTTTTATAATAATACATTGGTACCTGCTTCCTCCCCACTGACATATATATTACGAAGTTTTAGGCAAATAGATGTAACCACCAAGCATTTTTTTGCTCTTTTGGGTATTTGAACTCTGATAAAGATAGAAGCTCAATATCCTTCTTACCGGCAAACTATTATGGGATAGAGCGACAATATCACTTGTTTGACAGAATGATTTAATGTTTTATATGAAGTTTTATAGCATAGTTGTGCCTCCCTCATTTTAGATGATACGTAGGATGACTAGTCAGTGTTTAGATACATGAATTAGAAATCCACTAAGCTTTAGGATGCTGAAAACAGAGAATACCTCTGTTCCAATGAGAAATGGCATACTGGATACCAGTGAGATGGGTGTTGCTTGTAAAATCAATTTGTGCACCATATTTCTTGGTTTAAGGCTCCACCATTTGTTGAATACTTCTCTTATTGATATTGTATCATGTCAAATACCCAGAGTCGCACCCATTATATTCCATATATGTTTAGCAACCGTACCTTCAACAAATGTATGTTATATACTATCATTTTGTGGCACCAAAAAACGTAACACACAATCCACATATTTATTGTTTTGGTTTTGAGTTGTATCCTCATTTTCATTTTCAGCGTTTAACTAATAAGAATGCTGAAAATTTATTAATTTTTAGCATTCATGTAATGTTTTGTATTCTGAATTTCCTTCTAACACAATAATATGTTTTTTCTTGGATACTTTGCAGATTAGTTTTAGCAGCTCCCGTTTCTACATTGATCATCAACTAAAAAGTGTTACGGCTTTACCCTGATTTTCTTTCCTTATTTGAAGTTTATTTTTTTTCCTTAAAGAAAAGTCAAAGTATTACCATAAATGCTTGAACTTTTTCTAAAAGGAAAAAATAATTTTCTTTCATATTTGATTTATTCTTTCCTTAGAGGAAAAGTTTGGAGATCTACAAATTGAAGATCCCTATTCTCATAGCATAACTACAGCTGTCAATATGGGCTAGCCCACCCCATCCGGGCTAACCCATACATGCTTTGATATTTTACGGGTCAGGCCGGGCTAGCCCATTTTTTGTGTGGGCCAAAAAATGGTCGGCCCAGCCGACAAGTACGTGGGCTACAGGCCTGCCGGGCCAACCCACTTTTTTAAAAATTATATTTTTTTTATAATTATTAAATAAATTATAAATTGTAATTTATAAATATTATAATAAATATCGACAAAACAATATTACATAGTGTTAATGCTACTACTTGTTAATCAAATCCACAAATAAAATCATCTTTATAATATTTATTAAGGTTTTTTCAAATAAAAGTATAAATATCTAAATAGAAATATTAACCTAATTGTTTTGTCACATTAAAACACAAAAAATATGACAATATTCCAACCATAAAAAAGCTAAAAATAAAATCCTTAAAAAAATCATGAAACTTATGGAGTATCTAACACATCATGAAATCTATGGCGTATCTAACACTTCATGATCATCTTCATCAAGCATATATGAATCAGCTTGTGGCAAGATTGTCTTAACATCTTCATTTTCATCTGCAATTTATATGCAGTTTCAATTAGTTAAATATTAAATAGATTTTGAGTTTGAACTCTCTTTAATTTTAAATTTTAATATTATATTATATTCTTTTAATTATTTTTATTTGGCCCACAGGCCAACCCTACCTATATTTCTCAAACCCCACAAATTAGCAGGCTTATTCAGGCCGGGCTAAAAAGCCCCTTTCTTAAATGGGCTCCAAAAATCTTAGCCCAGCCCTATTAAATCCCGGGTTAGGCCAGGCCGGCCCAACGGGCCTAGCCCATATTGACGGCTCTAAGCATAACATAATAGAATCCACAATGTAGTCGTTTAGAGAGTCTTGTTTATGAGGATATTTTCTCCTAAACATATTTATGATTTTTCAATATTAGTTTTCAATGCGTAGGTCGCTTGACAAAACCATATTAATAATATGTCTTTAGTATGTTTTTATTTGTCGTCAGATTTGTCAATCATATGATTTGCAATTGTAAGCTTCTGCATGACACTCAAATCACTTTCGAACCCAACAAGTGGTATCAGAGCTAATGATTCAATGACTCAGGTTCATCAAGGTTGAAGACAGGTTCAAGGTGGTTTCAAATCAATTTGCAACCAATTTGATTATAAAAAAGATTTTTGTCCAGCTACATGTGGAAAAGAGATTTAAATAATAATTTCAACATTACTGTCGTTGCATCTTTGAAAATAAAAATAAAATATTTTAAACTATTTTTAACCCATATATTTTAAACTTTATTTTTAATTATGACAAGCAACACTGATGAAGACTATGTGAAAAACGAAGATTATCATGCATGTGAAGAAGGTGGATCAAGTTTTGCCAAGAAAATCCAGCCAAAAGGGGAGATTTGTTAGGGTTTTGCCATGATTTTCTTTTCTTATTTGAAGTTTATTTTTTTTCCTTAAAGAAAAGTCAAAATATTACCATAAATGCTTTAACTTTTTCTGAAAGGAAAAATTAATTTTCTTCCATATTTGGTTTATTCTTTCCTTGGGGATCTTTCCCTATTCTCTTTAAGTCTGGGCACCAGACCAGAATTTCTGGTACCGTTCCGGTCCGATAGTCTACGGGACGGAACGGGACACCATGAACCGGTACTCGGGACGGGACAGAACCGAATATTCATTCCGGTAATCCCGGCCATGTTGATCCCGATAAATTCTGATTTTGGTTCGATTCGGTCCGGTAATTCGGTTAATTATTTTTTATTAATTAATTTATATTTTATAATTTATATATATAAAAAATAAGGCTGAAAAAAGCCTTTGAGTTTTGACCTTTCGTCCTTTACTCCTTTTAAAGGAGTCCTTTCCATCTGCCCCAGACGGCCAGGTGACAGTTTTTTCTGAAAAGATGCATGCTGCCTGCCGACCTGGCCCCTTCCCACTGCCCCAAGTCCCTTTCCCTCCCAACGGCTCCATTTCAACGTCTCCATTCTCCAACTCTCCATTTCAACGACAATATTTTTCAACACATAATTACAATTACAAATTACAATTTCTAAAAACTATATATATTCCTTCTCTTTATATTTTTACAGTAGCAATTAACAATTATTAATTTCTCTCAATTCTCAATATTTCATTCTTTCTCAAAGTTTCAAGTTTCAAGTTCCAAATTTCAATCATATTATTTTGTAATTGTGAAGATTTGAATAATCATTTGGTGAATTTGGAAGAGGAATCATCTTCAAACTTCAAGTTTCGATATTAATTTTTCAATTTTCAGTTATAATCGTTTGTTCTTTACATAAACGTTTGGTAATTTCGTTCCACTCTCTAATCTTATATTTATTTTTTGTATTTATTATTTGTAAGTTTTTCTTATTATATTTTATTTGTTCTTGTTAAATTTCTTATTTTATAATTTATAATTTTATATCATGGAGTCTTCTAAAAAAAATGGTAAAGGTAAAATAGGTGTTGCAGAAAAAGTAAAAAATATGTGTATATTTCCCCATGAGCTTTATGAAAGACATTATGGTAATTATCAAGAAAATGAAGATGTAGATTTAGATGATACACCGACTAGTCCCGACCCCAATAGTACTGAAGTTCAACCTCAGGAGGACAATCCTCCGATTGGAACTAATCGTCCTCCTATTATTCCAACTAGGGGTAAGACCAAGGTAGAACGTACTAGAAAATCACATGTGTGGAAATTTTGTTATTTGAATGATGAAAAAACTTTTAGTATATGCAATATTTGTAAAAAAAATTTTAGATATATATTTGGTGGGAGTGGAGGTTCAACGGGGGATTAAAAAGACATTTGGTTCTAGAACATAAGAAAGAGTGGTTTGCATATTTATCGTCTCTTGGTGTTAATGAAGATTCTAGCGTTGGAGCATCGGTTAGAGGGTCAAATATGGTTCAAGGTGAATTAATGTCACGCCCCGAGCCTACACCCTGGACGTGGCCGGCACTCGGAGACCATCCCTGGCCCCAAGCGGACCCTTGGCCTGGCTTACTTAACTCAGCGGAAGACTTAACTCATAAGAATAAACTCAATGCAATATTTTAAATGATAACCTCTTAGCCAAAATGACAACTTATGTCTCAAAACAAAGTATCTGCAAATACATAGATGAGAGACTCAATACTAACTGTCTGACTGTCTATGAAGCCTCTATAATATTGAGATGGATGTTGGGACAGACCTCACAATATCCTAATAAAGAAAAAACTAGGAAAGCGAAATAAAAGAGTCCTCCGAAATGCAAGGAGGCTCACCACTGACTCTGGAGTGCTCAGCTGGATCAACGATGCGCTGGATGCTGATCCTGGTTACCTGCGTCTGCATCATAATAAGATGCAGGCCAACTGACATCAGCACATTGAATGTACGATTATGCGAGTTGGAAAGCTAAACAACAACTTAAGCTTGAAATGAGTACAAAGAAACACTTACATAGGCTCTGTTTAACTCGTGAACAACTGAACTCAATATAAAGCAGTAAGACACATGCAATATATATAAAGCTTGTAAAACAGTGTAAACAACTTAGTTCGTTAAAGATAAAACAATAACAAACTCAACTTTACTTAAATATAAAAGTAATATAACTTTTGTGGGAGATTCTCTAACCGACAACCACCACTATGAGCTTAAGTGGTGATACAACGTCTTGCCCACGCTGCCAGAATTATCCTATACTTTGCCGTCATATAGAACACTTAACTTAGTGGATCCACTAGTCTATGTTAAAAACATCTTAAGGAGTCATCTAAAAAGTATGATCATTTACTACCCATGATGGCTACATGGTTTATGGAGACTTAAGTTAATATGAACTCACATCCCCATATCAGTGCTCAATACTACTCCCAAATATACTTAGCTCATATGTTTTAAAAACAAACTTCTTTCTTTGGTTTGAGATAATTACTCAAAACTTAGCTTAAAGCCCTTTTTGGAATCGATGTTCCCTTTCTTGCTTAAATGAGAAACATTTATAAACTCTTTGGAAATACTTAGTTCCCTAATAGTTTTTTAAGAAATGAACTCAACTCTTTACTCTTTGTTTAACTTGAAAACTTGAGTCTAAAAATGAAGTTTAAACGTTTGTTAAAGACTCTTAAAAACTTTAAGAAACTTTGCTTTGACTTGCTTCTTAACTTCTAGACTTGACTCTTAACTTCTTTGACTTTGATCCTAACTTTTCTTGAATTGAATTATGGATTCAAGGTTCATGATCTCATGTATATGGATGATTTCATGATGTTTAGATGTACTTTAGAGTGTTGGAATCGACTAGGAAACATTGGTACATCGCTTAGGAACAAGTACTAAAAGGTGGGGAGCGAATGGGGAGAACTGGCGTCCCTGGCGCTCTGAGAGGCGCGGGGCGCCAGCCCTCAAACTTCAGAGAAGTCTGGCTGGCGCTCTGGCTGGCACGACACACCAGAGGCCAAACTTCAGAGAAGTTTTTGTGGCGCTCTGGCAGGCGTGACGCCCCAAGCCCTTGCCCAGAAATCTCCGACTTTTCTCCTTCGTTTTTCATCTCTAAACCTCTCTAACTTCCATAGTTCCTTCCCCAAACACTTAGGATCAATTGTACCCTCAATATACAACCAATCTAACTCGAAAAACAACTCGGAAACATGAATCAACTCACCCCCAAGCATCAACAACTCAACCAACAAGAATTCTACAATTTGTTCTTCAAGAACCTTACTTCTTCAACATGTAAACAACTCAAAACAATTGGATTGAAACAAGTTGGTGTGTGGGTGAACTAACCCAACACGAAAATATCTCACATACCTTAATAGGGATCACCCCCGACGAATTTCACTCACAAGCTTGGATGATCTTGATGAATTATTGCCTTTTTCTCCCTTTCTTTCTTCTTTTCTCTCTTCTCCAAGCCCTAAACGTTCTTTAATTTTCCAAAACTGATTTAGGTTCTGTTTTTACCCCCAATAAACCCCTAAAATCAAATTAGAAAATTAATTAGAGAAAAGACTACTTTGCCCTTCCTTAAATCCGGATTGGGACTTTCCTCAATCCAAAAATCCAACTTCCAAAAGGCATATCTTACTCATACGATGTCGAAATCGTGCAATCTCGGCGGCGTTGGAAAGATATCTCCAAGGGATTTCCAACCATATCAATATCTGCTTCTAACTCCTCTTGAGCTAGGAGTTATGGCCGTTTAAAAATGGCCAAAACTCACAGTCTTAACTTAGACAAAATTTTCAGAATTCCTTATTCTTTCCGAAAATCAATATTTTCATATTTTAAACTCTTTATAGTCATTTCTAGGTGCGAGATGCTACAATTAAATACTTCGAACCCAAGTGGTCCTCATACACATCGAACCTTTAATAAGGTTCATGATCGTGAAAATTTTGCTAAAATGGTTATTGTTTGTGGTTTACCTTTTAGTTTTGGAGAACATCCGGGTTTTATTGCATATATTCATGATACATATAATCCTAGTTTTATTGGGTTATCAAGAGGCATGGTAAAAAGAGATATTTTTGAATTTCAAGAAAAATATTGTCAATTTTTGTGTGCCTATTTTGAAATAATGGATTGTAAAGTTGTTGCTACCACTGATATAGGTCGTAGTGCTAATGGTAATGATTATTTAGTTGTTATTGCGCATTGGATTGATTATAATTATAATTTACAAAAATGAATTATCGGTTATAAAATTTGTCAACAGAAAAAATTGGGATGTATATTGCTACTACTGTGTTGGATATTTTAGATTTTTTCGGTCTTTGTGATAAAGCCATTAGTGTTACTTTAGATAATGCTTCTGCTAATTTAAATGCTATTAATATGCTAGAACCTAGACTTTGTCCTATTAGTAAATATGTTTTTCATGTTAGATGTGCTGCGCATATATTAAATATGGTTGTTAGTGATGGTGTGAAATTATTTGAAAATAGTTTTGAAAAAATTGATAATGCTTGTTTTTTTATTTTTAATATGCATAGTAGTAGTAGAACTAATCGATTTAAAGAGCTTTGTAATGTATATCAACTTCCATTTAGAAAAGTTCCAAAGCATGTAAAAACTACATGGAATTCCTGTTATGATATGCTTAAAGTTGCTTATGCATATAGAGAACCTATTACTATGCAATTTAATTCTCATAATGCTTATTCTGATTCAGAACTTAATGATAGTGATTGGGAAGAACTAAATGAACTTAGAATATTTTTGAAATCATTTTATGATGCTACTAAAAAAAATTCTGGAATGTATTATCCTACTATTTCTGAAATTTTAATACATGTATGTGAGATTTCATCTCTCTTTGCTGAATATAAAACAAATGAATTATTTGCAAATGCTATTGAAGCTATGATTTCAAAATTTAAGAATTTTTTTTTCCTATCCCTCAAATTTATTTAACTGCAATTCTTTTCAACCCTGAATATAAAGAATATGGTGCAAAAGCTTTAGTTAAATGCATTTATCAAAATTTAGATATTCAACCAGATAAAGAACCTGATTTGGAAACATGTCAAAATAGTATAAAATTACTTGCTAAAGAAATGTATGATAAATATTGTTCCTTAGACAATGTTGAAAATCTTCAAATGTCTATGCCTCAAGTAGATGCCCATGGTAGAATGAAACATAAACTTGGTCTTGATTCTTCTAATAAATGTGAATTTGTTAAATATCTTGAACATTATTCAGATAATATTACAAACGAGGAAGGTATACCACAACTTCTGAACTGGTGGAGGGCTCGTGGAACTCAATTTCCAAAACTTAGTAGGATGGTGAAGGACGTGCTTGCAATTCAAGGATCACGAGTAGCTTCGTTCAAATTGGAGACCACAGATATTCGTTAGCAGAAGACAGTTTGGAGATATCGGTGTTGTTTAGAGATTGGATAAATGTTGAGCGGAGAAATCTAGGACTTCCAAAGTTAAGTAGTCAATATGAACTTTTCATAGATTCAGCCAATGGATATGGTAGTGACGACGGCATGGAACTTCAAGATCGTCAACGAGCTTTACCAAGACCAGTAGTTGATAACGGTCAATTTATAGCTGAGTTAGAGAATGGCTTTGTAGGACTATACCACTATTAGTATTACATTCGAGGCTTAGTTGAAACAGAACCATTCCTAGAAGTGGCTACGTAAATTAGGCACTCTACTAATAATTGTAAATTGTAATACAAATTTGAATAAATTGAATTGATATCTTTTTTAATTTGTGTCATTGTTATATACTTTTTTTTATTTAATTTTTTTAAATTACAAACTTAAGTTATTTAAATTACAAGTTAATAAGTATAACTTATAACATATTAATATGTAATAACTTATAAATTTCAAAAGATTCAAATTCAAATCTTGAAAACTTAAGCTCAAATTTATTCTTTTAAAAAAACTTTATTAAACTTAAGTCTTAACTTACAAACTTAATAAGTAATAGTTTTAAAAAAAATCTTTAAAATAAACTTTAGTAAAAATTACATTATAAATTTCAAAACTATTAAAATTTAAACTTAGAAAAATAAAAAAGCATTCATATTTTCATGTAAGTTGAAATTCAAAATAACTAAACAGATTTATTATTTTTTGAAATATGTGTCGTCCCGTCCCGTTCCGGTCCGGTACTGGTTCGTTCCGGTCCGGTGGTTTCGGTCCGGTCTGGTGCCCAGCCTTAATTCTCATAGCATAACATAATAGAATCCACAATATAGTCGTTTAGAGAGTCTTGTTTATGAGGAGATTTTCTCCTAAACATATTTATGATTTTTCAATATTAGTTTTCAATATGTAGGTCGCTTGACCAAACCATATTAATAATATATCTTTAGTATGTTTTTATTTGTCGTCTGATTTGTCAATCATATGATTTCCAATTGTAAGCTTCTGCATGACGCTCTAATCACTTTTGAATCCAACAAGTTTCATTCATTAACTGATAGGATGGGATCTAAAACCAAATCCATTGGACAAAAGGGAATGAGAGTTGCCTTCACTTGTGAATCAGATGGTTGTGGTTTAAGCTTCAAAAAGCAACAACAACTACAAGACCATGTATCAGAATCACATGCTGATCTTAGCCTCCCATGTAAATGCGGTGCGGGCTTTGCTGACATGTCTAATTTGACGCAACATAAAACACGTTGTCCCTTAAATTTTGTTGTCTAACAAAATTGAAATTGTGATCCGCAGGAGAAAATGGATAAGATGGTGGATGGCTATATCTGACAGTGAAGAGCAAATGGTGGACGATAGTGAAAACAGCTAACAGTCTAGGAGAAAAGAGAGTGAATTCGTAGTGGTAGCTATTTCATCCTATAGTTGGATAGCAGCTTCAATATTCATGCTAGCTGCCTTAATTTTGACGATCTTAGTAGGCATTCAAACTATATGGTGATTGTAAAGGCAAAGATTTTAAACCTTTGAGGATCTATTGTGTGATTTTTCATAGTCTACATGATTCATTGAGAGGTGTCATGTATGCCCAAACATATACATACATGAGACAAGTGTTTGAGTATACGGTATACAAGAGTTTTTTCCAATTCCAATAAAGCCACTTAACTTGTACTCCCTCTGTTGCGCTTTTCGAAAGTCATTGAGGAGGTTTCAAAAGATTTCTAGTCTCTCGAAATCAATGCAGACTCGGGTAGGACATTATGACGGAGGTCTAGGGTTCAAAATCCAGCTAATGAATATATATAAATGACAATGTATTGGGGTTATTGTTATTGTATACTTATATTCAATTGGGCAGGGTGGGCTCGGAATCGGTACCGAAACCATTTTGTGCGTGCGCAGCAAAGCACAAAGAAAGGTCCAATGCCTGAACTGTAACCTACAGTCTACAGAGAATGTTTAGTCATCTCCAACCTTACACTCTATTTTACTCTCCAAATATAGAGTTCTATATTTTTCCAGACAATCAACTCCAACCCAATTCTCTATTTTACTTTCTAAAAAAGAATTTTTTTTTCTCTCCTCAATATTATATTATTATTTTTATTTCATTCTTATTTTCTTATTTCATAATATAAATTTTTTATTTCTTTTTCCCAATAATTACTTTATATAATTTTTATGTGATATTAAATTATTATTTTTTAATTTTTTTATTTAATATAAAATTTTATTTTATTCTAATTTTTTTAGATAACATAAATTGCAAGAAAATATTATATAATATACAAATTAATGGACAAATTCAAATAAAAGTGAAATATAATTACATAAACACTCAATTTTTGAAATTATTACGTTGCTCCCATAGTTGCTCTATTAATGCATTACGGAGTTTAAAATGAGCATTTTTGTCCTTAATTTTTTTTATGTCTAGCTAAAAATTGATCAAATCGAAGATTTTCATCTACCACCATTTTTGTCGTCAGAATTGGAGCCTCTACGGTATTTTGAATTGGTGCATTAAGATCACGTTCATCCTCAATTATCATGTTGTGCAATATAATACATATAGTCATTATATCATGTAGCACTTCCTTTCTCAAAAAACGTGACGGTCCTGCAATAATTGCAAAACTCCGAATGCACGTTCAATATCTTTTCGGCACAATTCTTGCTTCATCGCGAAATATTTTTCATCTTATCGTTTTAATTTTGTGTATTCTTTATAGTGAAAATTAATAATAAAATCAAATTATATTATTGACGAAAATTATATAAAAAAGAAAAGTACTATTAATTAGGGATGATATATATTAAATAATATAATTTTTAAAATATTAATGACATTTAAAAAGAATTATGAATATTAGATATTTAATTAATGACATTATATGTAAAATAATATGTTAATTAGAAAGTAATAGAAATAATAATAAAATATTTAAAAAGTTAAATAGAGAATGTGAATAGTAGTTCTCCAAATTTGGAGAGTGATATGGAGGTGGGTTGGAGTACCCATTCTCTATTTTACTCTCCACATATAAAAAATGAAGAGTAAAATAGAGATGGATTGAAGATGGTCTTAGTCCTAAGGTAACACCACCTCCTGAATGCGTACACATTTTCCCTCCAAAATTTTCCGACTTAAAATCTGCTCACAACTAAAATCAGACTTTGGCTAACAAACTTTACATACGCAGTGAACAGTTTATTTACGTTGTCTTTCCTTAATCTTTTAGAGCATGTTTGGATTACTTTTTAAAAAGTAGTTTTAAATTCAAAAATAAAAAAATTAAATTTAAATGACTTTTAAGTAACAAAAAAAATTAGGGGGGGCTATTTTTTGTTTTTAACTTACTTTAAGTAATTTTAAACTTATTTTAAGTTATTGACAAAGTTATATTTAACTTTGTCAAACATTTTCTAACTAATTTTAAGTTATTTTTATTTTAGCCAAACACTTTCAAAAGTCAAAAAAATTGACTTAAAAATAGTGTTGACCAACTTTAAGTCAATCTAAACACTCTCTTAAAAGTTAATTACATCACATCTCTATTCTTTTTTCAAATTACAAAAATCTTGTAATGGTAGAATTTGAATACATCTCAAAACGTATAAGATACATTGCCCAACGTCCAGATACATCACATTTTGATTTTGAATAGATTACTCAATATTTCAATACATCGCGTACGTCCTGATACATCGTGTAAAATAATGTATCCGACTGATATATTGTGTAAAATGATGAATCCGAGAATAATAGAGAGTAAAATTTTTTGTAATTTTCAAATGGTAGGAAATTTTAAAAATTATAATAAAATAAGTTGTGTATTTAGATAACTTTTTATTTAAAATAGCTACAATAATTTATTTATTTTAAAAAAAACAAATAAATATGATAAAGGAAGTAAATAAAAGGTTTTTTTTTTTTTTTTCCTTGAATAATTTTTCTTAAAAAAATATTCTATTCAAAAATAATAATATGAGAAAAACAATTTCCCTAATAAAAGTAAGAAAAATAAAGTTCACAAGTAACATTTTATCTTTTTAACACATTTTATTTTTATTCCTACCCTCTTTGCCTCCATCTCCATTACCCTGTTCTCTTACTTTCAACTCAACTTTCATAATATTTGTCTATATTATATATGAATATTTTTAGTATAATTTTTTTTCTTGAACATAAGAAGAATAAATTAAAGAAGTTATGTATTTTTTTAAATAAAAAATATTTTTATTCATATCTAACATTGCTAGACTTTTCATTATTTTATATGTGGCTCGAAAATGAAGAGCACATCATGTCAATTTGATTGATTATTTGATGGACATATTAGATTAGGTATCAACCTTTACAAATTTGTCCTCTCAAT
Organism: Solanum piurae; assembly: GCA_029582685.1. NCBI lineage: Eukaryota > Viridiplantae > Streptophyta > Magnoliopsida > Solanales > Solanaceae > Solanum > Solanum piurae. Next base: position 42,101 of record JAJOOO010005123.1, read on the forward strand.
GTGTTATGATTATCATATTTTCTATGTATAATTTTTATCATCGACTGTTAAAAATTATGATAATGTAAAACTGATACAAAGGTCAAGGTAGAAATCAATTTTAGCGATAATAGAATATTTGTTTAATATTTCTGAAGATTGACATATCATGTATTTTTAAGGGGGGTTTTCAAAGTTATTAAGTTGTTCGCAAGTAATATTCGATTAATGATAGTTTAATTAAATTTTTAAGAAAATTTTAATATTTGTTCTAGAATTAAATATCCGTTGGAATAATTTACACCAAAATTTCGCCATGAACAAAAGCTTTAAAGCTAAGTGAATTCCTTTGGATGATTTTCTTTAAACTAAATTACTCATGTTCTTTGAAAGTAAAATTTCTCCAAGGAATACTTAGTTAATAAAGTCCTATTAATAAATTTTATTTTGCGTAAATTTGGAAATTGGAAGTGATCCTTACACTAAACAATAAATATTTGAGTGTTGTGTTTGTAAGTCATTAAATAGAAATGATATGCTCCCTCCTCTCTTATGAACGATGACTGTGTAGCCATGGTCACTTACGGGCCACTCTGATCTACTCGCCTTCTGCAGGAGCCCCGGAATAGAGGATAATACCAATTGCTGGACCCTTACGACAATACACTCAAATTGTTTACCACAGACTATTTTTCGCTCTCACCCATTTTAGGGATCTTGAAGCTTGGGATCTCAAGGGAAAAATATTTGATCAAATAAGAAGTGCGTCTTTTGACTGACTTATAAACCTTAGTCAAACACACTCTTATAAAAAAAACAGGGTATAGATGAGGTAGAACCGTTAGTAGATTTCCTAGTGTACCTATAATTATGATTGCCTGTTTTGTAAATTTTTTTGCATACCCTCATTGCTGAGGAATATAACTTTACTTTTCTAACTGCTGTAAAAGTTTAGACTTTAGAAAGAAGATGAGATAGACAAACGGTTTGTTCACCAAAATGCATAATCCTCTAAAACTGCAGATGACAACACTTTGGCCAGCCGTGTTTACAACACATACCATATGGGAAACTAGCCTGACAATAGCATGTGGTACTGTATAATCTAAATCACTTGTTTCAGATCCTGGCTGATGAACTGCTACACTAGAATTACCATTGAAAGCTTTTTTTTTCTTGGACTTGAAATCAGAGGGATATACTACCAACTTGTATCAGCTGTTTTGGTTAAAGAAAATTTGGTTAATTATCAAAATTCCAGCTACACCACATAATTTGGGACAAGGGATTTAGTTGTTTGTTTTTGTACATCGATAAGTTTATGTAAAAAAAATTCTTTGAATTGTTATCTATGTTCAGTATAAATTTAGATCCACTAGGTTGCTCATGCAGTAAATTCATATAGTATATAGTACTTAGTAGCCCATGTATTTCCATCTACTAAACACGAAGCCACCGAAAAAGAAGAAGTTAATTTCCCAATTTTCTTATTTTTAATAAACATATATATATATTGAGATAATTCATGTTAGAATCACTGGGTTAATTGATAATGAACCAAATATTAATTTCTTTTACTTCTTTAAATTTTAAACACTTTAAATAAAAAATTTGACTATCCCAACAAACTAAAAACTTATCAAACAAACTAAATCCAAAAAAAAATAAAAAAAATACCAACAAGCAGGGGAGGATCTACATGGAGGTGAGGGGTTCACCAGAACCCCCTTTGCTGGAAAATTATGTTGTATATATAAGGTTAAATTATATTTTTATGAGTATATATATTAAAATGAACCCTCTCACCACATGTTAACTCGGTGGTCAAGGGGTTCGAAAATTTTATCTCAATGTCATGCGTTCAATTTCGTGCGACAATAGTTTCCTCCATTTCTTTACTTGGCAAAATCAATTAGCAACTGAGATGGGCTCAATATTTGGGCTCAAAATCTCAGTCCAATAAAAAACTTTATTATTTTTGGGTTGAAACTTTACTAAACTTACATAAATCTCATAGTGTAAGGAGTAAATTACATCATATTCCTACTCTTTTCTAATTTACAAAAATCCCCTAAAATATGAGTCATCCGGAAACATCCCAATATGCATGATACATCCCAATATCACTAGTTCTTGAACACGATGTTAATGTGTATTTCATGTTAAATAGCATATAAATACTTTAATTCAAGAATTTGAATTAAATTTTTTAGCCTCATAAATATACAACTTTTTTATAGACAATTAAATTAAAGAAATCTAAAAAGTGAGAAAACACACATACACAAATAAAAAACAAAAAACAAAAAATATTTAAACTAATAATAATAAATCAAGATAAATCATCTTTGATAATGGGAAAATTCATTTTGTTGGTAAGTTATAACTTTTCTTTAAAAATTTATATTACTTTTACAATAAATCTTTAGTTTTACTGATTAAAAATCTTCATTTTTATAAATAAGAAATTTAACATTATCATTTTTTTTAAAATTTTGTAAGTAAACAAGAAATGTTAATTAATTCCTCCGTGATAACAAGTAAAAATAATCTAAATATTATTAATAGTAATATTAGGGTGTGTTCGGTAGGAAGGTAAATATTTTCTAGAAAATAAGTGAGTTTTTTACTTAGTTTTTTTTTTGTGTTCAATACATAACAATATATATTATATTATTCTAAAATTATTTATACATAATCTAGACAAATACTTCAAAATGTGAGGATGCATATAAGTGTGGGAGGTGGAGGGGATGGGATAACAAGGGTGGGGACGTGGGGTGAAAATGAAGTGTAAGGGGGTGGAGATGGCGATCATGGAGGTGAGGTGCGTTTGAGATGTTGTTGAAAATATCAACAAATTTAAAGCTATAACCTTAAATTCAAACTTTAAAATCGATAAATTTATGCTCTTTTTTTTTTTAATGTGATTGATTTTCATAGTATTTATTTATAATATATACCTAATCAATAAACTTTTTATGTTTTTATAATATATAGATCATCACTCATGCAATAATTCATAGTATAGAATAGCCCGTGTATTTTCACTACTAAAAGCAATTACTCAATTTTCTTTACTTTAATATGAAAATATATATTGAGATCACTCATGACACAATGCTAGGTTAATCGATAATGAACCAAATATTTTTTTTATTTACTTCTTCAAATTTTAAACACTCTTAACAAATTTGTTTTGACTATCCCAACAACCTAAAAACTTTTCAAACAGACGAAATCCAGAATTCTAAAAATGAAAAAATAAAAATAAAATACCAACAAGGATGATAATTAAAACAACCACCTTCTTTTTTTGAATAATAAAACAAAGAAACACAGCCAACTCGCATTTATTTAAATCACGTAGAAAAGAAACCACACACAACAGCGCAGCCAATTTCTACAACACCACACAAACAAAAGTATTCCCTCTTACGTGTGGACTTTATATCATATTACGTATAAACCAAGCAAAGAACTGTTCCAAGTGTGTACACATATATTATTTCCTTCGTTTCATATTATTTGATCCGACTATTTTAATTTTTTTTAATTAAAAGCATATTTTATTAAATTAATTTTACTAATAATATTTTAAAATTTTATGTTTAACAACTATGAGTACTAATATAATCATTTAATACTATACGATAAAATATTTATTTTTGGTATAGACGAAGTACCTGCATTATACGTTGACACCTAAAAAGGTCAAAAGTCAATAATTCTAATTTTCCACCGATTATTTGGTATATACGATGTAAAGCTCAACAACTCTTATTGTACACCTTCCCTCACCTAATCATATCCCTTTTCCCTTTTGATTTTCCGTTTCGAATTAGTAGCCTTTATAATCTCAAACCGACGCACACTTTCTACCTTTTATACCAAACTATAATAAACAAACGTTCTCTCTCTATATTTTTGTGCTTGGGAATCAGTGAGTTTGTTGGAGAAATGCAGGCGAGGTGGGAGTCATCACAATCTCCGAGTTTCAATAGTTACTCTAATAAGAATTTGGCTGAAATTGCTGATAGAGTTGTGCAAGAGTTCCGGGCTGAAAATGGAACAGATGAGGAATTTTTCGTTGATGATGATGGAGGTTTGAGTTGTTTTGAGAGTGGAAGAAGGTTGAATGAGAAGGAGGAGGAACAAGGAAATGAAGATGAAGATGAATTTGAGTTTTCATTTGTAAAACAATCTGAAATTTCACCTGTTGCGGCTGATGAAATCTTTTATAATGGACAGATCCGTCCAATTTACCCTCTTTTCAATAGGGATTTATTGTCGGATTTCATGAATGGTAGATCTAATTCGAATTCGACGTCGGAGGAGATTTCTTCTGCTCGACCGAAATCAATTAGGCTTCCGTTACGGAAGCTTTTCATGGAAGAAGAGCGAGAAGCTAACTTCTCGTGCTCATCATCGGAAGCCGATGATCTGGAAGGGATTCCTGAGGGAACGTACTGCACGTGGAGGCCTAAACCGGAGGAAAAATCTGCCGGAAGTTGTAAGAAGAGCAGCTCTACAGGCTCCTCAAAACGGTGGAAGTTTCGTGACCTCCTCTACCGGAGCAATAGCGACGGTAAGGACACTTTCGTCTTTTTGACTCCTTCGTTCAGAAAGAAGGAAAACAAAGCAGAGAAGACGACGATTGATAATGCACCAAAGGTTACCGCAAAATCAAAGGGAATTCCGGTGGCTGATAGTTACCCGGCGATGCATTACGTGAAGAACGGAGGCGGCGAGAAAAGGAAAACCTACTTACCGTACAGGCAAGATCTAGTCGGTTTTTTTGCTAATATGAACGGGACGAGTCGGAATGTAATGCCATTGTGATGTGAATACGTGATTAATTAATTAAGCTCCTTATTAATTATGATTACGTAGTTGATTTGCTGGTTTTGGAGTGATTATGTTAGGATTTAGATTTGATTAAATTAGAGAGTAAATGATGATTAGATCATGAATCGAGCGTCTGTAAATATCTGGATAAGTTTTGTCCTTATCCCAGTTGATGAATTATGAATGAAATTTTCGTACTAGTATAAATTATTTCTTAATTCCATTTAATAATAATCTTGAAACTTATCTAAATCTATCTATCTGTATTTGCTATTTTGCTTCTTTTTTTTCCAAACCCCTCGCAAGAGCTCTCATCTTTGCTCTGGACTCAAACTTATAGCCTTAAGGTTGAAAGTGAAGAATATTTATCATCCGATCAACTCAGATACTCAACAATGGCAAACCAATAATGTTGCTCCTCCTCACCTATTTGCAACTGCTGCAGCATCATCAGGACTCCCTCAGCAGATATTAAGACATCAAAACTGGCCTCACAAAAATGGCTTTCACTACTCTCTCACCAGACCCTCCAATTAATTCTCTCTCTCTATATATATATACAAGACAATCGTTGCACAAAATATTCCGCATTAGACAAGAGAGCTAGCTAACCGCACCTATATATAATGTAATATAATATAATATTGACAAGGGTTAATCTTGATGGGAAAAAGCTTTTGAGAGATTCCAAGTCTATGGATATAATTGGTACAAAGCTAACTAAAGAAGAGATATTGAACTAGATTTCTTTTGGATACTTTCTGTTTAGAAAATTAATGTAGTTTCTGGAAGGGATTGAATTGTCTAACTTTCAGATAGTACCCTCATTGCCAAGCAAAACATAAATTAATAATCTGTGTAGGGCACAATTCATGATCGTGAGAGCAAGAAAGGGAAAAAAAAGGGTGTTACTAGACGTAATATTTAGGGAAAATGGTTCAGAATATATCCAAATTTTGACCGAAATTGTTGTAACAATTCCAAACTTTGGAATCTTGCCCAAAGTTTTGGATTGTTACAGCAATTTTGATTAAAGTTCAGATATATTTAAGATTTTTTTTCCCTAATATTTATGCAAGTTGTTGTGGACCTTATAATAATGGCATATATGGAGGTTACACATTTTATGTGGTGATCAATTGTGTTTAAATAATTCTACCATGTGAAAAAGACTTCCATATATCCAATCTTATATCAAACGTTCAACTCTAACATTCATAAAGATCAATTTCTAAATTCGTATTAGTTAAAGTTGTATGCGTATACATACACACATGAAGTCTTAGATTCAAGCACGAGTTGGAGAGTAGGCGAAATCGTCGATTCAAATTAGGTATAAATCTATGTATATAACAGGTGTATCTGTCCGGACCTTATGACATATAACCATCCATGTGAACGTATCCCAAGTTGATGTACTTAGCTTACCGTTTTCCCTTCCACAATCTATATATGGAGCTTGCATATAAAAATCCATTAATTAAATTTGATATACGGTAAATAACAGTTCAGTACTCTCTTCGTCTCATATTAGTTATTTATCTTAATAAAAATAGTTCTCTCAATTTACAAAATAATAGAATTGATATAGGCATTTTTATCAAACTATCCCCTATATAAATAATGTCTTGAAAAATAAGTATTTAATGTTGAGGGTAAACATGGAAAAAAATTATTATTTTTTCTTGATATATCAAAAGTGACAAGTAAAAGTGAACGTACTCCCTTCGTCCAACAATAGTTGTCCACTATATTATTTTGGAATATCCAACAATACTTGAGAGTAATAATCATATAATCAATGTGAACAACCAAAAGAATGTCATTGATGATTGCAGATTAGAATGTCGGGAGGCTTATGTTAATTACTGTGATTTGTACATTAATGATACTAATATTTGGTCATCAACTACCCAATCAATGTAAGATTTCTTGCAAGCAAGGTAAAGCTTTTCTTAATTAATGAATTTTTATTAATTTTAAGGAATATCAAAAGTTCATTTTCTTTCTTTCTAGAAGTGAAAAAGTCAATCGGGATATTACGAGGAAGTTAATCTCAATTAAATTACTATTTTAATATGCAGTACTCCCTCCGTCTCATATTAGTTGATCACTTTTCTTTTTTCACGTATGCTAAGTAATCATAAATAAGAAAATGGTTTTATCAATTCACCCCTTAAGAACTTCTTTGGAACTTTACAAATAAGTGTGAACACTTTCCAAAAGAATTAATTGCAAGGATAATATGAAAAAAAATCAATTAATGTTTTCTTGATTTAATAAGGTGATCATCTATATTGAATGAAATAACTATTTTTAATATAATATCAACCGTATTATTATTCTCAACACGAAAATGATTTGGAAAACTACTTCCACCTTTGATTGAAGATTGATTTGGAAAATGGAACCTTCGAATATGTCTTCTCATCTTCAGAATTGCGATGCTTATCAGACTTTTATTAGATATCTAGAAAAAATGGAATATAATTTAACATATGGATACTTTGTTAGATAAGAATTAAGACGTTTTATTATTTGAAGTTGACAATCAAATATTATATTCATGTCCTTGTTACGTAACATGTAAAAATCGTTTGGTTTATAAACAAAATTATTTTGAACGCTTAGTCCTGAAATAATAATTTTGAAATTAGTATATTTCACTTAAGAGATGAAATATCATATAATATTGAACTTAGTCTCAATTCAAACTATGTTGATAAGGAAAATTGTAATATAAAAACATGTTAAATAGATTTTATGTGTGTAAATCTAAATTAGATTGAGCAAATGAATTTTGTGTAGGTTTTAGCTTCTTTATAAAAAAAAAATTGGAGCCTCAGAATAATCTGCAATCGCTATAATTTTTGTTACAGTCTACTATTCGAATGAGCACTATGTATTAAACAGTTTATACGCACTAGATAAACCCCACGGTGTAATAGCATACAAACCACACCGAACCTCTTAGACTGGGCTAGAAAAATCCTCATATATCTTTCTTTCCCTTTTTTTCGTCTTGTGTGTTGTCGTGCCAAGCTTAAGCATGAAGTCTTTGTTTATTTTCTAAAAGTAATCTTACTCTTTCTAATTTTTCTTTAGTTTTATTGGTTGTTGTTGCTTGGTACTCCTTCGTTACAATTTACGTGATATTTTTTATTTTTTTAAAATCAATTAATTAATTTTTAAAATAAAATTGAATTAGATTCAATTCATACTTTTTCCATTTTAATATAAATTAGTTATTTGATTTTAACTTGACATATAGTTTTAAAATTTAACAAAAGACTTTTGAATTGAATTTTGTGATCTTAAATTAAAGATCTTCATTTGTTTTAATTTGTTTATCTTATATTCCTTTTTAATCAATTTTAAAATAATGATTTTTTCCCCTTTTGACAATTTTCTAATTATAACTTTCACGTGACATGCTCAAGACCACATATTAAAGGATATCTTAGTATATTTTATATATTTTTAATTTTAAGAACATAAGATTAAAAAATCTTTTTATATTTTTAAACTCTATATCAAGCTAAAATCAGATGAACAAAAAAAATAAAAATATAATCAATTTTATTTTTCTTTAGGTTTATTGGTTGTTGTAGCTTCTCATTATTTGCTTTAATCATTACGTAATTCGTATTAAAATAAATGTCATTTAATAATTAAAAAAATTATCATATAAAAAAATTTAAGATAAAAATTATACTTTTATATTCCATCTTCGTAATGAGTTTAATTTATCAAAAATATTTATTAAAGAAAATAATATGTTTTATTTATTAAATCTTTATTAAGATAACATTTACTTTTAAGTTCTCTCCAAAGACTCAAGTCTGTGGTGAGGACCAGAAAAAAGTAGTGTATGTGGATGATTGTATATTGATTTGTGGGTCATATGATAACAGTGATGCCAAACCTTTAGTACCTGACAAAGTTGGATCCACCCAGACAATAATAATCTCTAAAGAAAAAGATTGGGAACTCCTATCTTTCCTTTTTCACCCAAATAAATAATCATATTTTTTATCGAAGTTTGATTATTTAAATTTATATTGTATCCTTTGTTCGAGAATAAATTTTAAATTCTTCAAGAAGTAGAATTTTAAATTGCAAAATTGTGATTTTTTTTAAAAAAAAATGTAAAACTTGACTCATAAATTTATATTTTTATTAAAAAAATTCATATTCAATATAAATAGATAGTTCGTACCCTGTGGAAAGATTATATTAAAGAATAACTAGATTACTATTATTGATTTTTTGTAAATTATGTATGTTTGAAATCACGTAATAACATGAAATCGCAAATATTTATTTATAAACGAAACATGGATATATGTAATGTATTAATGTGACGCATCAGAGTATTTTAATACCTTATTTATGAATTATGATTACTTATTTGAAAAGATAGTATAATAGTTGATTATTATTTTTGATAGTTTTCACACAATATTATGTTTTTATGTTTATTGAAAAAAATATAAATTAAAAATTCTAAATTACATATTCAAACAAAATTTAACTTCACACCAATACGATTTCAAATCATACCAAACGGGCCCTTATAATTATTCATTTCTCTTTGTTTTTTTCTTTTTGTGCTTTTATTAGAAAATAGAAATAGAAATCAAAGAGCTTGCTTAATTTGTTTCTCTAGAAACACAATTATTTGCATCTTTATTCAGAAATCATCCTTCCCTTTTGTTTAATTTATTTCTGTTTTATTCCTTCACCAAAATTCTTTGTTTTATTCAGAAAAAGGAAACCATTATTTTCCTCTCTTTTTTGGTAGTCCGTTCATTCAACGTCCTTAATAGAGCTGTCAAAATGGGCTGGCCCAATCCATCACAATCCAACTCTAACGGGCTAGAGAGTTAAATGGATTGGGACGGGTTGACCCTTTTAATTAAAGAGCCTATAAAATAGCAGCCCAATCCAGCTCTAAGTGGGCCACGGGTTTGGACGGACTGGCCCTTCAACCAAAAAATGAACAATATTACTCTCTTAGAAAGAGTATCTAAGAGTATCGAACGTTGATGTCTATGAACATGGCATCAATACATACAAATTTTCATTTATGAATTACACACTTCGGTGAATACTTACAAAAATACATTTATGAATCACACACTTCGGTGAATACTTACAAAAATACATAATAGTCAACGTAAGATTTAGCGGAAAAATGTTGATCATTCCACCGTTCCTCCCACAAAAAACTAGCTAGTTTAAAAGACTTGATTTTTTTATTTTTAAAAATATTTATTGATAAAAACTTTACAAATAAAACACTATTAAAAATATATATAAAAAATATTTTTAAATATTCATAGCCCACGGGCTGACCTTTGAGGCTTGTGGGTTGGGCCTACGAAGGTAGCGGGCCAAATAAGGCTGGGCTAAAAAGCCTCATTCCTAAATGGGCCAAAAAAATTAGACCCAATTCCACTTAATTCAAGAATTGAATTGGACCGACCTAGCGGGCCAAACCCATTTTTACAGCTTTAGTCCTTAACATCAATGCAAAAGCTTCCATTAAGTATATTTTGGAAAATGTGCAAAGTGGCCTGTGATAGACCGATAGTAATGCTAGTTTTCTGCTACGAATTTGGATTTATTCAGGCTCTGATATGAGTATCAAACACCGAATGAAATATTAAAAAAAATCTGATGTTAGTTGATTTATTTGGTTATTTAATGAACATGAATTAAGTTAAAATTATTCTCTCTCTCCGTCTTGATTTATATTATACCGTCTAATTAGAAATTTATTGTCTATAAAGACTTTTTAATTTTTGTATGGCTATAAATTATTTAATTAAGAATTAAAAAAAGTTATTAATAGTTTTCAATTACAGAGAATGATTTTTAGAGTATGGTCTATAAAGACTTCTCTCTCTCCGTCTTGATTTTCATATATAGAGTATTATTGTAGCTTTTTTTACTAGTGATTGGAAGAAAACAATCTCAAAACATGAAGGGCCTTAAATTTTTAAATCTTCCGCATATAATGGGGTAAGTAGAGAAGTAGTCTCTTTTTAATTGAAAAAGGCGTAAATTGCCAAGATAAAAATGTCATATTCTCATTGGCATAAAGAAAAATGGTATGGATATATGTGAGTCACTTTTATAATGGCAGGGGTATATGTGAATTAATTTTATAATAAAGAATATATTAGCTCTAAATAACAAAGTTTAGGGGTATATCAGACTCCTTTTCCAAGAAAAATAAAGGAATAATGCTTGAAAATAAACTTTTATGACAATTTAATATAATTTATATAAAAAATAACATTATTTTCAGATCTCTTACATAAAAAAATAATTTTTTATAAAAATAAAAACAAGTTTGTAAAAACTACGTCATCAAATCTTCAAGAAGGTTGTAGTAAGGTAGCAACATGACCATTAAAGGATATGGTCTCTCATTCACTGTTTCTTCCTTAACTAAATGTCTCAGATTCAAGTCCAGAATATGAAAATATGAAGAAAAAAATTGATAGAGAGTGTTTCCTCCTGAATGAAATCCTATGCGATATGAATTCAAAATGATAAAATTCAAATGCGAATATCAAACACCGAACGAAAAGAAAAAAGAAATAAGGTAGCAAGAGCATGTGGAATGTTATTAGTTGAGGGCTATTTTCACTGACTTTCCTTTTAGTTTTATTCATAGTCATCAGTATACAAAAGCCAGTGTCCCTTTTTCCTTGAGTTTCTACGGACACAAAAATTTCTTGGGTATCTAATCAAATCCATAGATGTAGTAAGTGAGCTTCCATGAATTTTCCTATCAAACAGACCACTTTGCATATTGCACTAAAATAATTATTTGTTAATCAGTTATACAAAAGTGATATTTCAATTAAGATAAATAACTTACGTTTTAAAATTTGAATAATTAATTTTCTATTAATTCTAACTTATATTTTCATAGTATAATAGTAATATTATATGAATTATATATATAACTATATACTTTGGTATAATTCCGAAGTTATGGTACCAAAAAATTTGATATAATAATCCGATATCTATCATAAGATGTGCCCACTACTACTACTAAAGGCTAAAGTTTGCAAATCTTTCACATTATTAGTGCGTTGGGGCGGAGCTAGGTGTGGTCTGCGGAATCGATCGAATTCTATGCTTTGATTCAAACTCTATATTTATTTTTAAAATTTATTAAATACGTATAAAATATTAATTTAGAACATGTTACTTTAAAAAATTAGAACTAACAGCTCAAGAAGTTGTGAAATCGGATAATATGCTGCAATTTACTGCCAAACAGAAATTAGTAAGGCCCAAAAGAGAGGTGCATGTGCATAATTTTAGAAGTCTTATGTTATAGTCGAAGATAATTCAAGTAGGGTAGCCAACTTATATAAGTAGGGTGGTCTCATGTTAAAGTCATATATAGTTAACATAAGTAGGGTGGTTAATGGTTTCGTTCGATCGATTTTTTTAATTTGTATGATTAAAATTAGACTTTTCAATATAATTTCAATCATCTTGATTTTTTTCGATAACACTATCATTTGGTTAACTTTTAATTTATTTCTTAAAACATCATAGGTTCAATCTTTTGGGTCAATTTAAAGAATGGATCATGAATTTTATGACTTAACCCACATAAATATCGAACATGTGTAAGATCGTTGAAGCACATTTGTGAATAGTTCTCTTGGAGTCGGTAGTAATAGTTGAAAACAACTTATTTCTCTGTGGGAAACAATTTGAGTGCATTTGTTTTTTTTTATTGTTGTCACCGGCTCAATTCGTAATAAATTGTATTGAATTCAATTAAATATTGATAGAAAAAAAAAACAATAACTATGTAGCTCTATTCCTACTAGATTGGCCCCAAAAAAACATACCAAAATATAAGAAAGCCTATAGACGTTGCAATAGAAGATTTTGCACCTATTTGAAAATTGTATTTTCGATAATGAAACAAGATGAGATATAATTTGATCATTATGAGCAAATTCAAAACCTTTATAGATAAACTCAATTATCAATTCAGGGCGGATAGATGGAGTATGGGACTTATGAAACAATATTATTCTAAAATAGGGATTAGGGACAATCTCAAAAGGAACAAATTTTGTTCTCTTTTGTTGGGTGAAAATCAAGTAATGGGGTACAATTACGTTGATAATTCAACTTATTAGGAATAAATGTAGGCCTATTGTTTTTGTTTTTATGTGAAAAATCTTTAAATCTTTATTTGCTTAACTTTCAATTCACTTCTAACCATCAAATAAAATGTGAACCACGTGTCCTCCAAAATCATTCTTCTTGTTTCGAGAGAGTGAGAGGCGGCGCGTAATACCTAAAAAAAGTTGTTCTTTAGTAACCAAATTTTACCACCTTTTTTTTCATCTTTAAGCATCTCTATACATGCAAAGCTTGAAAAAGAAATATATTCAGAATCTGAAACTTGAAAGTCATGATCGATTCGCATGTCATTTCTTCGTAATAAAAAAGTTGTTTATCGATGGATATCATAACCCCGACATCACAGCCCAAATAGGTGATTGTAATTTGATGATGGCTTCTCATAAAATAAAAAAGTAATTTGAAAGGTATTGTATCATTTTAAACCTTTGAATTATATAACTTAAATCTTCATATTTATTAATAAGATTTTTGAAAACAAAATCCAGCATATTGTATTACAACAAATAACTAACATTTCTTAATATAAATAAATCTAGGAAATTATAAACTATAAGCATAAAAATAAAATATATGTTTTAATTTAGTGACAGAATATGTTATTGACTATATTTTAAAGTTGCATTGTTTGTTGATTAAAAAAAAAGAAACTTTTTTGGAGACTGAATTTTTATTTTTTTTGTAGTTTTCTACTCCATGTGAAATTTGATTGTTGATTTTTATAGATTAAAAACTTTTGTAGTTTTCTACTCTGGATAAACTAGACTATGCAATTGGTTTGAAGAATATGAAAACTTCACATAATAAGTCAATGTTGTACTTTTGATTTTCTATAAACTTCATTGTTATATAGAAACAAATTGTACAATTTATTTTTTTGTCTTTATTGTTAGTATTTTAAATACTAAGTGATATGTCTATTTGTGATAGAGGAAAAATACCAGTGACTTAGAGTTTGTGATTTTGTGCCTCTATGGAATGAACTTTGACATTGTCTAAAAATTGTCAAATGGAATTGAAGCACTATAATTCTTTTGTAGAATAATATTTTCAAAAGTGATTTCATGTTGCCAATGACACTTTGATAGCATGAGGAAAAAAATATGTGGAAAAACTATTTTCAAATACTTGAAAAATATTTTTGAGATCATATTTACAATGTGGGGGTTCTTTGCTTATGACAAAGATAAAATTAGATTTAGTGTCTAATTTAAATTTGGAGCACAAGATATGAAATTCAATGATACTTTTGTATTATGTTAGACCCACAAAATTCTTGGAATATATTTTATATTGTGGTCGTTGAGTTTCTCTTTTACTAGTATATGGTATGACTAGCATGAAACTACCAAATTATATGTATACTTGTTCAAAATGATTGTGTTCTTTTATGAAAAATTGTCACTTAAAATGTTGTGATTTTTCATGAAAAGATTAAATATAACTATGTGTATAGACATGAATATTAGTGAATAGTCATTTGTCATATTTTTTAAGAGAAGCATTTGGATTATATTGTCTTTATTGGACCCGATGAAACTTTGTTTATGGGAAGTTCTATAACAATCAAATTGAAAGTCCTTCTGAAAAGGACATTTGACAAGGTGATGAGTCTAAACAATGTTTGTATCACACAAAATTGTAAGAAATAAGAACAAATATTTGTGAGAAAAAGCTACCTCGCGGAGAGTTTTTCAAACTCAATATTTTTATTTGTTCTTACTTGCTTGAGTCAAACTGTTTGTGACATGAACATTTGGGACATGTCAATTACAAAACTTTGTAAGGAAAACTGATCAACTTAGAAGTTTTGTCTAACTTTGAGTGCAATAAATTAAAATGTCAAGTTTGTGTGGAATCTAAGTAGGCAGAGCATTCTTATAAATTTGTTGAAAGGAATTCTAATCCCTTAGATTTGATTTACACTGACATTTGTGATATGAAGTCAATACCATCTCGTGGTGGAAGAAAGTATCTCGTAACTTTCATTGACAATTGCATTAGAAACGACTATGTCTATTTGCTGAATGGTAAGGATGAAGCAATAGAAACGTCTAGACAATATAATATTGAAGTTGAAAATCAGTTGGGAAAGAGATAAGAAGTGATAGGGATGGAGAGTATAAATCTCACTTTGCAGAAATATGTTTGAAAAGTGGAATTATCCATCAAACTGCTGCCCTATTCACCTCAATCTAATGGGGGGGGGAAACTGAACTTTGAAGGAAATGATGGCTGCATTACTTATAAGTTCAGGTTTACCACAAAACTTGTGTGGAGGAATTACCCTTACTGCAAAAGGGAACAACAAAAAGTTGTCTTTTCAGAAAGAAAGCAATAAATTTTTTTGTTTGTTCAGGACACAATCTATTCCATATGAGAAATGGAAAGGAAGGAAATCCAACTTGAAATATTTCAAAGTGTGGGGGTGTCTAGCCAAAGTCCAAGTTCCTATTCCTAAAAGGATTAAAATAGGACCTAAGACTGTGGACTGTAAAATTAAACTTGAGTAGTCTAGTGAAAGGTCTAAACGACCTTGGAAAGAAAAAAAGAGAATGTACTTAATAAAGAGATTCAGAGGCATAGTAAATGTCAAAGGACATCTACTACCTTCAAATATGATTTTGTAATAATTCTTGTGTTTTCTGTAGACTCATCCTTTTGGAAAGATGTTGTCAATAGTGAGATTGGTTCAATCTTGAGCAATCCTATTGGAAGTTGGTTGATCTTCCTCCAGGAAATAAACTTTTGGGCTCAAAGTGAATCTTCAGAAGGGAAATGAAAGTCAATAGAACTATTGACAAATATAAAGCAAGACTTTTTGTCAAAGGCTTTAGACAAAATAAGGTTTTGATCTTGTCGACACATGCTCGTTAGTAACTAGAATTACATTCATTCGGATGTTAATATTATTAGTTGCAGTATATGACCTCCAAATTCATCAAATGAATGTGAAAACAACTCTCTTAAACAGAGAATTGGAGGAAGAAATTTACATGAAACAGCCCGAGGGTTTTATGGTTCCTGGTAAAGAAAAGAAAGTGTGCGAACTTATAAAGTCACTTTATGGACTAAAACAAGCACCCAAACAATGACATAAGAATTTGACCAAACCATGTTGGCAAATGGATTTAAGAATGATGGAAGTGATAAATGTGCTCACATTAAAATCACAAGGTCATTGTTTGTTTGTATATTGGTGATATGTTGATTATCAATTGAGACACTAATGACATAAATGCTACTAAACGTATGCTAGAAAGCAAGTTTGATATGAAAAATCTTGGAGTTTCTAATGCGATCTTAGGTATAAGAATCCTTAGAACTCCATAATGTTTAGCATTGTCACGATCTCATTGCATTGAAAAATTACTTGACTAGTTGAAATGTTTGAATTTCAATATTGTCAAGTCTCCAATAAATGTGAGTTTTGCATTTCAAAAGAGTGAAGGCGAAAGTGACTCACAATTGAATTGTGCTAGAGTATTGGAAAGTATGATGTGTATCACGAAGTGTGTGCGATCAGATATAGCATGTTCTATTAATGAATTGAGTCGGTTCATGAGTGATCCCAATCGAACTCATTGGATGACAATGAAAAGAGTTTTGGGGTATTTAAGAAATACTCAAAACTATGTCTTACCTTATAACAATATCCAGCAGTATTGAAAGGTTATAGTGATGCAAATTGGATCACTAGACAAATGAAGTAAAATCCACGAGTGGATATGTGTTTACTCTTGGTAGAAAAATAGTTTCTTGGAAATCTTCCAAAAAAGACATGTATCGCTAGATCTCCAATTATTTATGAGCTAGGTGTTCTAGATAAGGTCGGTGAATAAGTTGAAAGACTCCGAAATTTCTTGATAGATATTCTTTTTTGGCTCAAATCATTGGCATCAGTATGCATACACTTTGATAGTCAAGATGCAATAGGTAGAGCATGGATCATTATGTATAACGGAAAGTCTCGTCATATAAGACATAGACATAATATCGTTAGAAAACTACTCTCTAGTGGAATTATCAGAATTAACTATGTAAAGTCAAAGGATAATGTGTCGGATCCACTTACAAAAGGCCTAACTAGAGAGAAAGTTGAAAGATCATCTCAGGGAATGGATTTACGGCTTAGGACTAGTCATCATGGCGGTAACTCTACCTAGTAGACTAGAGATCACAAGAGCTAAGTTCAAAGAGAAAAACAAAGTTGTGACTGACGGTTCGACATTGTCAACCAACTCAATCCATTTTCATGATGAAGACAATGCTCAGGAACAAGGGTACAACATTAAGGCTTGTAAATGAGTTAATAAAGCTTAATGTTTTTAATGATTTGCTAAGTTTGACAGATTTGACCAAATAATGTATCTACGCGATAACACGCACCTATGTGAGTGTGAAGTGTAAGCCGCTTCAAAGAGAATTATTGTCAAAAGTCTATTCTCTATACACTCATGAAACCAGGAGGTGTTCATGGCTGAAACGAACACAATCTTAAGAACCATAAATGGTAAAGGGTTAATTGTGTGACATATGGTTGCCTAGGTATACACCAAAGCTCTACGGTTCAAAGATATCGCATCTACCGATTGACCGAGTATATCCGGCATATGTTCACTACGAAGAGTCCAAGGGGAAACCTACTTATCCAGATGCAATTAATTCTTGCTTGTAAAGTACACATACTTGTCCGTTTCTTTGTCTTGGAGTCATTCCCCATTCATGCGGGGGATTGTTGGGTTTACAAAGGTGTGAATGGAAAATGAAGAGTTGCGACTTTTATGAAGAGTTGTGACTTTTATGAAAAATTGTGACTTTTATAAAAAGTTGTGATTTTGATGAAGGTTTTGACCTTTCTGAAAGATTGTGACTTGTCCAAAGGTTTGTGACCTTTCCGGTAAGGCACAATAAGAACATTTTCACACTACCCTTTGTTTTCTATAAATTGAGGGATTTCCTCTCATTTTAGTTAAAAAAATGAATTTTTCTGGACTTCTTCTACTACTACTAAATTTAGTATTCTAAGTGTACTTTACTGCCGTTGAGTGGTTCATTGACACCGTGATTCTAGGTACCGATTCACCGGTGAGTAAGATCGTTCTATCCTTGGAGGATATATTCCATTAACCTCGGGTACTTGAGGGGAATAATTTCCTTAAGGGGACACTGTGCATTCAGTGGACTCAGTTTTCTTTCTTTGAGAAAAATATTTTTATATTGTTTCTAATCTGTTTCTGATTCTATTTTCTCTACTAGTTTTAATTTTCTAGTTTGAAAATACTCTTTAAAGTTTGTTGTTTCTTACCAAGTTCTTCAAAATTTTGTTCTAAGTATCTTAAGAATACAAGATGAACAACAGATCTAACATATCTAAGGTCTCAACGGTTTCTCATGGTTTTGAAGTTTGAAAATACATACCGTTATTTTAGAGCAATTTTGAATCAAATGTTGGTTCTCTGGGATTTGGACACTTTCTCTAAAGTTTAACGCACTGTCTTAGTGTTGCTATACCATTTATAAAATGGGCATCATTACTCATAAAAAAAATTGTTGGACTTTGTTGTAGCTTTTACCTTGGACTAGAAACCTCGTAACATACATCAATTCTACTACTCATAAGCATTCATAGTTGTGGCTCATAAACATTCATAGTCTAATACATGGGCTGTCAGATGGCTGGGTTGAACTGAAATTAAAGAGATTAAAATGGATGAATAAGAAATCAAATTGGATCATGATTCGTTCAAATTTATTTTTGGCTCAAATAGGATAAAATTGGGTTGAACCTGCAAAATTTCAAGAATTTTAACATATCACTATTTAAATTTTGTAGCCACAATTTGAATTTTAATCAAGATAATAGAAATAACAAATTCTTAATTTTAAAGTGCAAAGTTATCAAACATATACCAGTCAAATAAACATATATTTAAGATAGCTCACTCAACATGTATTCTAAAATGAAAAAAATACAATTTAATTTCTTTCGATTATTTTGATTTCAGAAAAGTAAAATTTTAATTTACAAATGAAAAATAATGAATAAAAAAATTCTCAAAAAAATAACATAGATGATAGTTCATGCTTTCAATAAAGGAACATATATTAAACCAATATAGTCTTAAAAGTAGCAATAATTGAAAACAACTTTTTTATATGATAGAAGAAACAATAGTTTTTGAAATTTTAATTCAAACTTGTGTATTTAGACCTTTTTTTTGTTTCTTTAATTCTAGACACTTAAAATATTGCATTGTATTCATCTACACCAGAAGATCTATCAACTCATATAAAGCACAAATAAATAATGTGTTCTTAAAAAGGGATATATACGAATACGAGTAATTTGCAATGAAAGAAAGAAGACTTTCTTCCTTTTAATAATAATATTACATGACATTATTAAGAATTAAAAGAGTAAAGTTAGAAACAGTGGTATCTGATGGAAAATAATGTCTTTTAATTTTATGTCTTTAAACACGTCACTTGAAAAGTTATAATTAAAAAATCGAGAAAAAATACATTTTTTTCCAAATAGACTAAAAAGAAAAATAGTAGAAATAAATTGATACAAAGGGAGTAATATTACCTGACTTCAAGATACATTGCAGTTTTAACTTTTTATTTTCTAGGGTGTCCAATACCCTTGTAGTACAGTAGGTTGAGTGACTTCCAAAAAGCAAATCTTAGTTGAGAAACCATCTGAAATATTATCTCACATAATTAAATATCAATTTGTTAATTTCAGTACATCACGTTAAGATTATCGTCAGATTTTGACCACTAGCTAACGGATTTCTAAAATTACAGCTATAAATACTAAAATGATCCTGGCGGTTCATCGAGATTTCTGGCAAGTCTTGACAATTTTGTTTTAAATTCCAGCAATTGCAGATTTTGCTATTTTTGCACCACCAATAAAATTTAAACGGTTATATTGAAAGATCTTATTCGTGCAAATTACTCAACAATAATTGCGGTGAGTTAGGCCCAAATAATTAATTGACGAATGACGACAACAACAATATGATCTAAGCTAGCATTGGAACTCTGGAAAAAAAAAGCTTTTGAAGTGCTGTAAAATATATTTTTGAAATTTGAAGTTTTTTAAGAAATTGAAGTTTCGTGATGGAAGTTGAATTTTTTTTTAAAAACTGATCTAATTTCAATTTTCATGAACAAATACTAATGTTATAGAAAATCCAGTCGATCATTTTTCTTTCTCCAAACTCAGTGAGAACTTGGTTTTCTTTGATTTTGGGCCTATTTTACTGAGAAATGGAGGCTTATAGTAGTCGGCCTGACATGAATTTTGGACAATAGTGAGAGTTTGACATAGTCATGTGTACCCAATGTATACATACAGTCAGATCTTGCAGATATATATGGCTTGATGCTCTGATGAAAGCAAGTCATGTTGGTACCATTGAATAAGTCTCAGAAAGGCTAATCCTTTCCTTCCCTATAATACCAAACAAATCAGCCATCCGCCCACTTCCGATAAACAATATCGTAGCAATATAGACTTATGTGGGTCAAATATTGAATCCTCTGGAATCATCACCAATACACAGAAAAAATCACGAATACTAAAAAGCATAAACTGCTCGTTTTTTCTTTCTCGCGAATAAAGGTACTAACAAAATGGATATACTAAACATAACAGGATAGCAATTTGTTGTTTTACTTTTTCGTCAACAAGAATTGATCAGGGAACTATTACAACTATCTGCCACATTGGGATACACTTGATCTTACTCTAAGACAACTTCGGTGTTACGAAGCAAAAACAAAAAAAAGAAATATTATGCAGGTTAGAGGGGAATTAAGCTGAGACTAATTTGTTAGAAGATATCATTTTCATCCCATGAATCAACAGCAGCAGCTAGTCCCTCCTTGTGTCACATTTGGCTTGGTTAGTGGATATCGATCTTCAACGTTTCATTCTCTCTGCTTATGTCCATATAATTCTTCAAGAAAATTGTTCAACAACTCTTCTGGCAAGCACAGCATCTTCCATCTCGTTGCTCAAAGTTAATTGAACTTGTACTGGATGAGTTTCCAGTTGATCCTTTGCTTTGCTGCTAAAACAAAAAGGACAAACATGTCAGATAATAAGGATTTGTGGATATGGGCGTCCTAGTTTTGGCACAACTTATAGTAGTAGTCGGCATAACTTATACTAGTAGTATCAGTGTGATGTTTAAAAGGGGACTAAGCTATGTTGAAATTGCAGCAGGTATTGCTTCATACACTTGATAATGGAACGAAAAATTAAGGGATGAATCAACTAATAAGTTCTCTGTGTATCAGAGAGTGACGGAACCAGGTTTTTCGCTAAGGGGATTCGAAATAGGAAGAAGCTGGGTTTCAATATCTAATATCCACTATATATATATATATATATATATAAATTATTTCAACCCCCTTTGCATATCCACATTTTTTAGAACAAAAGATTTCTTGGAAGTAGCAGATTCATACCTTATTCTTGCAGGACTTGATGATTGCAGTTAACAACTCGTCTCCTGCTAGTTTCCTCACTTGCTGAATCAAGTCTCGTCTTGTGATTTTTCTCCCCTGTTAACAGAACTAGATATGAACAAATGTACTTGAAAAAAATAAATTATATACACGGCAAAAATAGAGAGTTCAAGCGCATACCTTATGATCATTATGATATTTCGTAATCAATTTGACAGTCTGAGGCGGCAAGAATTTCGATAGAGCAGAAATCAGTGCAGGAAATGTAATCCAAGGTGATTTTGGATTCTGAACAGGAACTGCATTCCTTTGAGACTCTGCAGAAATTAGAACAAGCATTTAACAATCTAGCACAATCCTCTAAAACATTCCAATTCTCTCAAGGCACTGCTTAAGTGTTCACCTTTAGCATGTGAGCTGACTCTGAAACTGACCATAAATTCTGGGAAAACGTAACTGTTCATGTGAGTACTCCACACGATATACTTTCTAGGAGAAGATAAATTATCAACCCCTGTATCATATTCCTCAGAACTCGGATGGCACTGTCCTGATCCAGGATGAACAACTTCAGTTTTTCCCAGTATCACACGACAAAGCAATAGATGCCTTACTCCATTTTTATCAGGAACAGCAGCTTGCAGACTGCAAAAAATTCATGAATCAGTTAAGAATGAAAAAAATCATAATCTAGAATAGACGAATTAAAGGCGAGGGTAAATTAAGTACCAATCGTGTGAATTATCATCCGGAGAAAGGCATATGGCTTGAGAATAAGCTCCATTGTTTGATGGATGAGAAAATCCATGTGAAAATATATTATTAATCTCATCTTTCGAAGCTCCAAACCAAGCATACTTCACATTAGCATTCCCTCCGCACTTCTTCTCCACCGCTTTAGAGAAAATAAGAAACGATTGAAGCTTCGCTTGCTTGATAAAACTAGAGCAAGTCTCCTTATGAATTGCCGTAATTTCCGTCGATAATCCAAAACAACCCAAACCCGATAGAAACTTGTTGCTTATAATACCATATATCTTATCGCCTTCATCAATTCTCATCAAACCAGAACTTCTCTCTTCATGTACCGAACCAACAACCGAACTCTCCGAATCGGAAACTTCTGGATCTT
Source organism: Solanum piurae (assembly GCA_029582685.1). NCBI lineage: Eukaryota > Viridiplantae > Streptophyta > Magnoliopsida > Solanales > Solanaceae > Solanum > Solanum piurae. Next base: position 64,743 of record JAJOOO010005123.1, read on the forward strand.
GCACGTCATCGGAGCTTGAGCTTGTAGATTCGGCAAATTGATTTCCAAATCCTGAATGAGCCATAAACTTGTGATGCGGTGAGTACTGTTGAACTGCTGCTGCTGCTGCTTCCTCACGCAGAAAGGAGAAGAACTGAGGCTTCACAAAGTTCTCCATTGCAGAATAATCCGAACAAGTAACTAAAAATTATTCGAATCTAACAAGTGTTCGATCAATTTCCGTAGAGAATTTGATTCTTATTGAATACAAATTCAAGGTAGCTAAGAAAAGAAGAGAATATTCACAATGAAATAAAAATCAAAACGAATCAATACTTGCTTAGAAGAACCAAAAGCACATTGTAGAATGGAATCTCAATAATTGTAAACTCTAAACCAAAAAAAACTGGAGAATTAACCAAATCAATGAAGAAGTATTTGTAAGTTTGATAACTTGAAAGAAAAGAATGAATAGAATGGAAGAAATAGGGAATTAATAGCCAACGGAAAACACCGCCACAAGTTTACTGCTTGCTTGCTTTCACGTGGGCGGTGAAGTTGGTTTTCTTTTTTATGTATGTATGTATAGCACTCAGTTTTCATGAGCCGACGGATTTGTTTACTTGCGTGGGAAGGCGTGTGAGTTGGCGGTTTAAAAGGGTTCGTTGAATTTATTTTTGGTTCATTTCCAATTTTGACCTTATTACTTAAATGGGTTTCGTGTAGGATTTGGTTAAGTAAACATTTCTTAATAACGTGTGCAACTACGTGGACGTGTCGTATTTGGTCAATATTTATGTATTTTTTGCAATTTGGATATTTATTCTTACTCAAGTCTATTTAGATTTTGCTTTGGGAGGAAGTTTTTATTTATTATTATTATTCTAGGTAGGTCGGTTTATGCTTTTATTTCCCTTCTTTTTCTCTTCGTTTCCAAAATCCAATAATAGAATACTGTTTGTATTTCACATGGGGCAGATTAATTATAGGTCTTTATGATTATTTTGAAAGGGTATTGCAGTCTACTAGAACTTACTTTCTTTTTTTAATTAACACTGACAAAATCAACATGCACAGACTGTTTTGATGACCATCAATGAGTTCATTTAGGAGCAGGACCATATAAATAATTTTTTTATCTTCTTGGCTATTTAGGGTTGTTAGTTTGCTGGATAAGATTTATGCTATTTATGATTCCAAATAATTAATAAATGTATAAATTATGAGAAATTTTACTTATCATTTTATATCGGATAGAAGGTGGAATAATTAAAGCTAAGGATAATGCTAAATGACCAGAAAATTTGGCCAGAAATTTAAAAAATTTATAATATTTTTTTAATTTTAAAATATACTGATCTTATTTCTATTTTTTTTAATTAAAAGGTATTAAAGTTAAAAGGGTAAAAATGTTCAAAAAGGAAAAATAACATAGGTAAAATATCATTCTGGCCAAAAGGGTTTTTGACACTACTTGAATAATAGATTTGAACTCTACATTTGCTTTGGATTTTTCTATTGAACCTGCAACATCTTCAAAATCCTGAGTTAGACCCAATGAAAAGGATGGTATATCATCAAACTTTTTGTCATGCAAATGTATACCACTGGTTATTTTCGTCGATAGAGTTTGAACATCCATTGAATTAGTGAAATAACTATAAGATTGAGGATTTGAAATGAAAGTTCATGAAAAAACTTAAAAATTTGTATAAAAAATACAAAAAATAAAATAAATATAAAATTAATTTACACACATTTTTGGCAATTACCTGAAATTGTGATGCATAATCGGGAGAGTAATGGTGAAAATTCAAAATTCACAATGACATGGGTAAGAGATTTTAGGAGAAATTTAAGTGGAGAGAGAAATGATGTGCTTTAATTTGTATAAAAATATACCTTCCATTTTTTATTTATACTAGTGAACATAGTCGCGCTTCGCGCGGTTATATATTTATTAGTGAATAAATGAATATTATATGTATAATTGATAATAATTATTGATGGAACATATGTGTTGGTTGGTTGCACTTTCTAAAACATTACACCTTATTGAATGGTTGTTATCTGTTATATTGTATTGTTAATTTAAATACATGTTTATTTTAATTGTTATATAAATTTTATTATATCGTATTGTTTTAATTCATCGTTGAATAACGACAAAATATAAATAATATATATAATTGTAAATGGACCATCAGATAGTGAATTTGAAACAACAAAATATAAAATAATAATTTGAATGCACTTAACAGTCATAATTGTATAATAACTATTTTAATGGTTGAAAATGAAGTGAAGATGGGTGGG
>JAJOOO010005124.1:0-62887 GCA_029582685.1 Solanum piurae
ACTACAGTGAATCTGATACAAAATTTCCACAAAATTATCAAGTATATGATACAAAATTATTTTCACAAATAACAAAATTTTATTCTTCACACAACATGGTACAAATTATATCTTATAAGATTGGTACAAATCACAACAGATGATACTGAATCATTATCATTTACATAATATTATGTATATGATACTTAGGTGCTTCAAACATCTCAAATTGATACGATTTTATTATTTCATGCCAAAGTTACAAAGATATTAAGTATCAAATACACAAAATTGATACAAAAATTACTCTAACTTTTTTTAAGCTGATATTAAATTTCCAGAAAATTATTATGTACATGAAACACAATTGCGTCCACAAATATCAAAATTGTATGTATATGATATATAATATTGGTAAAAAATACAACTTCCGTTACTCTATTATTAGTAGATACAGAATTTAGAAGAAGATATTATGTATATGATAGATCATTGCTTCAAATGATACCTTTTTTACATGTTGTCTCTTTTAAATTTGACACACATCGTTACAAAGATATTAAGTATCAAATACACAAAATTGATTCTAAAACTACTCTAACTTTTTTTATGTTGATATTAAATTTCCAGAAAATTATTGTGTACATGAAACACAATTGCGCCACACATATCAAAATTGTATGTATATGATATATAATATTGGTAAAAAATACAACTTCCGATACTCTATTATTAGTTGATACAAAATTTAGAAGAAGATATTATGTATATGATATATAATTGCTTCAAATGATACCTTTTTTACATGTTGTCTCTTTTAATTTTGGCACACATCACAAATATTGATACTATTACTCTATCCCATACAAAATTTACAAACAATTAAGTATCAGACACACAACAATGTATACCAAACTAACTTTATCAGAAATTAATAATTCACCCTCAACACACACGATTGCACCTGTTGTTGCATTAAAGTTTTGTATCTCTTCATCACTTTTATCCGATGTATCAATGCTTAGAGGATACATACTGAATCCCACCTCATGTTTCTTAATTTCTATGTACAATTTCACCCCATATCACTCCGAATACACAATGAAGACGAACTACCTTCAACAAAGTATCTGATCTCGATGTTTTTTTTTTTAATTCATCAATACCAATTCAACTGCAATTGCCGAAATATTTTTTCCAACCACTGTCCCATCACTTTTGTATCGCTCGTATCTAACATCACTTTCCCATAATCCAGAATGTCTTAACAAGATCGAAATATTCATTATGAATCTTCACAAAATTGCGTTCCAAAATTTTTTGAATCAAACTTCTACTAGATTTTCGAAGAACAGGGAGAAGGTTTCACAATTTGAAATTTAAAATTTCTAATGCAGTTAGAGTTTTATGAATGACTGCTTGGTTGAAGGAAGAAACGTACGCGTGCATTGTGGGAATCAATTATAATTTCAGTTTTTAATCCCTTATTTAATGCTTAAACTGATAACAACAACTTATTAATTAAAGTATCCGCCTGCAATATTATGTATCCGAAAGACACTAAAAAAAGGGAATTTTGGTAATTTATGAAAGAGTAGGGATAGGAAGTAATTTCTTTCTTATACTATGTGTTTTGCATAATTTTTACTTATTTTATCCCTTTAAAACTTCAATTGAAAATTTTAGATGATGAGTTTTCCTATTCCTTAAGATAAAGGTCTAAGAGAATGTTATAAGTAAAACTTAAAATGTCAACCCATTTCTAAAAATATTTTGTATCATTTGTTCTAAAAGTATTTCCACAAAATTCACAAACAAATAATGTAAACTCACTTAAATAATCTTCAAAATAAAAACAAGTGATTTAATATACCAAAAATTTAAGAGTTATGTAGACATAAGTAAAATTAGCCGATATATCAAGACTATATAATTAAGACCACGAAAGAAAAGCTAAGAATTATTGGACTCCTAATTTACCAAACTCCAAGCGTTGCGATGATCCTAATTGTTGTTGGCCTAATATTTTAGGCCAATAATGAGTTCCAAAGTTGAAACTGCAGCCCTCCGGTTGTACATGAAACATAAAAAAAGATTAAATTAGTGTCTTAATTCCAGATGAGTTAAATAAATATTGATGAGGAACTTATAGAAGAAGAACGTGCAATGAAAATAAATACGCGCTCTATGCTTCAAAAAAAGGGAATGAGAACAAAGTTAGACATAATATAACAATAGGCAAAGATCAGTGATAGCATGACACACAACGATGTCCTCAATCATAAGCAAAAATGTGATTGTACCTTCTTATATATGCTTGAAAACTATATCATGTTTAAGTATAATCTCAAAGGAAACAATGTAATTCTAACTCTACATATATAAATTTTGTTAACTCCAACTTGATACTCACAAGATTTAAAGACAAAAAAGTTGATAGGTTCCGGGGAAAAATTATTATTTTTGGTCTATGGAAGAAAGGTCTGATCGTGTTTTTTAATATTTCCTGAAGCATACCCAAAATTCTACCAGTTTGCTGCATTGTAAGTCAATAGAGGCACACAAATCTCTCAAAAACAAGAACATAAACATACTCTGACAAAATAGATATCTTAAACAGTGAACTATAAATTGAACTAAGTTTACTCTAATCTGGAAAGATTTCAACTAAATGGAACAAAAGGTGTATGTTATAAACTTGAAATCAGTGACTACAACATTCTGCCGCGAGTTATATAGATCGCGGCCATTGACCATGTAAGCATACAATCAGCCACAACTAGGTACACATAACAAATGATTTTCAAACCGTGTCTAAGAACTATCAATGAAAAAATATCAGATCTCTATTAACTTAAAGTTGCAGAATTTAGGACGTACTAGTTAACATAAAAAATTAATCTCATCTTACCAGTAAAATGTTTCTCTTTAAAAAAAAAGCTTAGTATTAAAACAACCCCCTCGATGATTCTGAGTACAAAACTAGGGTCGATGGAATGCTAAGGTGATCCTCATGAAAAGATTCAACTGATCGCACATATCTAAGAATATAATGGCATACTAATTTCAACTCGGTAACCCCTTTTAAGTAATTTCAAATCCCTTAGTATCCATGAAACTTTCCTCGCACGTTCAACAAAAGTTTAAATTCTTTGTTAGAACTCAACTTAAACAGAGCAACATATTAGCCTTTATAATCACAAGCTCCACCATGACAGACTTTAAAACAGTGCATCCATCTTAGTTTTTATTTTATTTTTTCAACACATGAACATGAATCAGATTACCACAAGAAATAATAACCACATGTTGGACAGAGAACTAAAGAAAATTCAAACACGAAGTTGAGACAAGCCTGACCATGCTTAAAAATAAACATCATACTTTGAGTAACTTAATAAAGTTAATGTACAATCAGGGATTGTTTGAGTAAAGATCCAAAAATAGACATTAATCAACTTCAAGCGTAAAAGATTAGAATTAACCAATAAACATGTTGTCGACAGAGCTAAGTCTCGGTCTCTGTCATGGGTGCTTCACCGAAACTTCTGTTAAGGCCAGTTAGGATAGAGAGAATAAGGAGCCTCTAAACGAGACTCAAACCGATATCCTCAAGCCCAACATTTCCTCCCATCTGGACAGAACATGTTAAAACACAGTTGGCAATTTTTTCTTTGTAGCTAATTATTATCTTCTATTTTTGTAAGGTCTGTTAAGAGTTTGTTAGAATAGTGGATTTAATGGTGTATATACAGGAAACACTATAAAAATATATGATTCATTCAGAAAATGGAAATAAAGGCTTTTCCTCAATTTCATTTCTTATTTTGAGTTTCACATGTCGCAGTAGATAATAGCTAAAACATTTTGTTGAAGTTGAACTAGACATATACTTCGAATCAAACTTGAAGCACTCGATCTATAGAATGTATAGAAGTCATCTACCTACTTTATGCTTTATAAAGGAGATAATGAAGGATTTCTAAAACACATACATGGAAGCTAATATCCTCCAGGAATGCAAGTTTGATTTGGGAAACCTTAAAATATGAAAATGAAGCTTTGTGAATCAAGACGAACGATTCAAATTTGATAAAATTTGAAAAGAAAACACTAGTGGCCAACCAGATTCTTCAAATGCTCAAGAAAACATGTTTTTAGAATGGAAGATCATAGCAACACCAAAGCACGACTGATGAGAATGTTAAACAAAGTGACTACGAATTTAGAATAGACAGGGGTGTCGGCTAAGAGGGTAAAATCTTAAAGCTACAACAACAAACAACAGCTCTCGAAGAGAAACTTCATACTCAAAATTAACCAAGACTTTACAGAACGAGACTAGGCTATATTGCAGTCGAGAAAACTTAAACGAGATTAACATTCTTTAGCCATTCATACGCACATCCTAAAATATATTCAAATACAAAAAATATGTATATCATTGTTAAACAGAAAACTTAATTGTACTAAAGTAAAAGACAAAATCTGAATAAGCAGATTAAGAACCTCAGTTGAAATTATCGAAAATCAACACAACGACCAACTAGAGTTTGACTAAAAATAAAGGCGAGGCAGTGTACCTTTTCGAGAGAATCAAACAAAGGCTTTAACGTTAAATATTCCGACTCACGAACTCTTGTCAAACTCAAAAAATAAAAAGACAAAAGATGAACTGACTTTTGAAATCTATTGCACTTCTCCAACATGGAGACATGGAATACCGGATGAACCGCTGTTAACTCTTGTGGTAACTCCAATTCATAAGTTACCTTGCCAATCCTTATTGGAAATTCTGTAAGGACCAACATATTGGGGGCTAAGTTTCCCCTTCTTACCCAAACTTCATAACACCCTTCATGGGTGAAATTTTTAGATATACCCAATCATCTACTTCGAACTCTAACGCCCTTCTCCTAACATCAGTGTAGGATTTCTGACGACTCTGCACTATTTTCAACCTCTCTTGAATCACTTTCACCTTCTCCATAGCTTGATGAAGTAGATCTGGTCCTATCAACCCTATTTCACCAACTTCAAACCATCCAATAAGATATCTGCATCTTCTCCCACTTCTATTCCGGAAAATCTATATTATGAGCCCTACCACCAGGACTTTGGTGCTCTACTTTAACTTGTTGGCCATTCGGACACTTAGCAACAAACTTGCAATGCCATTCTTCATACTATTCCACCAATAGACTTCTCTCAAGTCATGGTACATCTTTGTGAAACCCGGATGGATAGAATATTTGGAGTTATGAGCTTCCTCCATGATCGTCTCTTGGAGTTCATCCACCCTTGGTACACACAACCTACCTTGATACCTCAATACATCATCTCCCCTTGTTCAAAAGCTAATACTTTTTGCTTATGAACATTTGCCTTCAATTCAAGCAAAATGGGGTTTTGGTCTTGCTTGCCTTTACTTCTGACACTAATGATGACATCACCACTACTCATTCTTCTGTGGAAACCATTAGTCGAACTCCTAGTCGTGCAAGTCTATACACCTCTTTTGCTAACTCTTTCTTATCTTCCTCAAAATGGGTGGTACTCTCACAGATAACCAGCTCAAGGCATCAACAACAACATTAGCCTTACATGGGTGATAAAGAATACCCATGTCATAATCCTTGAGTAATTCTAACCACCTCCTATGTCTGAGATTAAGATCTTTCTAACTAAACACATACTAAAGACTCTTGTGATCGGTGAACACATCCACATGAACACCATAAAGATAATGACGCCATATTTTCAAGGCAAATACTACGGCAGCCAACTCTAGATCACGGGTTGGGTAACTCTTCTCATGAACTTTTAATTGTCTGGAGGCATAAGCTATAACATTGTCATTTTGCATTAATACGTAACCCAAACCAACTCTAGATGCATCACAATACACCACAAAACCTTGAGTACCTTCTAGTAAGGTCAACACTGGGGCAGTAGCTAACCTCTTTTTCAATTTCTAAAAGTTTTTCTCACAAGCTTCAGACCATTGAAATTTCACTATTTTGTGAGTCAACTTGGTCAAAGGAGACGAAATAGATGAGAACCCTTCGACGAACCTTCTATAATAGTCAACCAACCCCAAGAAACTCCTAATATCCGTTGGAGATGTGGGTCTATGCCAACTCTGTACTGCCTCAATTTTTTGAGTATCAACTTTAATTCCCTCTCCAGACACAATATGGCCTAAGAATGCCATAAACTCAAGCCAAAACTCACATTTCGAGAACTTAGCATATAAGTCCTTATCTTTCAAAGTCTGAAGAACTATTCTGAGGTGACTAGTATGATCATCTTCATTACTTGAATAGATTAGTATGTCATCAATGAAGACGATAACAACCATATCTAAATAAGATTTGAACACCCTATTCATAAGGTCCATGAATGCTGCAGGTGCATTGGTCAAACCAAAGGACATGACCAAAAACTCATAATGACCATAACGGGTTTTGAAAGCTGTCTTTAGAATATCACATTCCCTTACTCTTAACTGATGGTAACCTGATCTAAGGTCTATCTTCGAGGAATACGAAGCACCCTGTAGCTGATCGAAAAGATCATCAATCCTCGAAAGATGATACTTATTCTTGATGGTAACCTTGTTCAACTGACGGTAATCTATACACATCATAAGGGAACCATCTTCCTTTCTCACGAACAAGACCAGAGCTCCCCAAGGTGAGACACTTGGTAGAATGAAGCCCTTATCTAATAGTTTTTTTAACTGCTCTTTAAGTTCTTTCAACTCTGTTGGTGCCATTCTATATGGCGGAATAGATATAGGATGAGTATCTGGAAGAAAATCTATACCTAAGTCTATCTCTCTCTTAGGAGAGACTTCAGGAAGATTATCAAGAAAGACTTATGAAACTCTTTTACTACTGAACTGACTGAATAAGAGGTATTTCAACACTAGAGTTATTAACTCGGACTAAGTGATAGACACACCCCTTAGAAACTAACTTCATTGCCTTAAAGTACGAAATGAAACGACCCTTAGGCACTGCTAAATTGCTTTTCCACTCTAAGACTGGCTCATTTGGAAACTGAAATTTGATTACTCGAGTTCTACAATCAACCGAGGCATAACATGCATGAAGTCAGTCTATACCTAAAATGACATCAAAATTGACCATGGTACTCTTGTGATTGACGGAAACGGAACAATCACGATAAACTCTTTCTGCTATAATAGAATTCTCAACAGGTGTAGAAACACAAAAGGGCTCAAGATATTGCTCTGGAAGAATATCAAAACTGAAGACTTGGATCATACCAGTGACAACATCTGGCGAATCCTCTTGCTCTTGGCAACTAGTGATAACATAAAGACGGTTTACTTGTCCATCTGCCCATGAAGTAGCTCATTTATATGCAACTCTATCTGGTGGATTAGCTGAAGAAGACTGGGCTCTATTGCCCCCATTACCATTACTATGTCTGCTCTTAGGACACTCTCTCCTAAAATGACTGTTCTGGCCACACTTGAAGCAACTAGTGGATCCATCACGACACACCCCTTAGTGGCTCCTACCACACTTAGCACATGCAAAAGTCTTAGTACCCTCTTGTGCCATAGTACCTTATGAATGCGCAGGTCTAGCTCTGAAGTTCTGAGAATTTTAACTATTGTACTCACATTTCTTCTTGGTGTAGGTGCACTAGCAGATGGTGGAGTAGGTCCTTTCTGCTTATGTTGGAAAGAAGTCCGGTTCACACTACTCATTTGTTGCCCGAATTTATTTTCTTATGTCTTATCCCTATTATTCTTAAACTCTTCTTTATCCCTCAGTTTATCCTCATCAACTTGTCGCACATGGATCATCAGCCTTGTTATGTCCATGTCACCTATTAGCATCGCAGCCTTACTTTCCTTACTTGTCAGACGAGGCAACCCAATAACAACCATACTCATCTTGCTCATCATGTCATCAACAATCTCTTTGCTTCTGTTAACTCACGGGGAAAGAAACACCCCATGAAAGCACTCTAAAAAATAGTCCAACTCACAAACGGTTACGCATAAGCACGAATTAGAAAGAAACTTTTTAGAGATAAACTCTAACGCACGAAATGAATATGAAAGAAGTGAGATAGTTCCTAAATGTTGCAGCCTCCTAATTATAAATGTGGCGTGCTTCACACCAATAATTAGAACTCTACAGACACGACTTCATAGACTTCATAGGACTCTTGAACTCTGTGCTCTGATACCAAGTTTGTCACACCTCGAGCCTACACCCTGAACGGGACTGGTACTCGAGAACCATTGCTGGCCCCAAGCGAACCCTTAGCCTGGCTTACTTACTCAGCGGAAAACTATATGCAATAATAAAGGAATTCAAATGCTAAACAACCTAACTGTCTCAAACTGAACTCATAACTTAAGTTTTAAAACAAAGTTAAAACATTTGCAAAAGACTTTTGGAAAACTTTATGAACTTCTCTTAACTAGACTCTTGAATTCTCTTGACTTTGATCTTAACTGCTCTTGACTTGACTCCTAATTGGTCCTTGAATTGAATTATGAATTCAAGGATTGTGATTTGTGATTGGAAAGATCTCATGATGTGTAGGAATGCTTTTAGATAGCTAAACATGAGGAAAAACCGAAAATCAATGTTTGAGGGTAGGTCCGCGATGCGGAGAAGCTTTTAAAATTTAGTTTTGAAAATGACTTTTGAGGTAGAAGACTCCATGACGGCTCTACGACGCAAAATGAAAATTCCCAATTCTGGGAACCAGCTCTGCGACGCGCCACCACCTCCCAATTTTGTTCGACGAAATTTTTTCTTCATTTTTTGGCTCTAAACCCTTTAAAATCCGTGGGTTCTTTTACCCAACACTTAGAATCGATTAAGTATTCAAAGTACATCAAATTCTACTCAAAATCAAACCTAAAATCACATATTATGATGAAACAACTCCTCAACGAATTCAACGAAACAAGAATCTAATGAAACTTCAACTAACCCATTCAAGAACTCAATTTCTAAGCTTTCAAGAACTTAAATTTGCTGAAATAAATCATGATTGGCACGTGGGCGAATTAGCCCAATGCTATGTGATCTCATATACCTTGTAGGGATCACCCCCGATGAAATTAACAAGCCAAACTCAACGATCTTAACGAATCTTGAGCGATCTTGACCTATCCTTAGTGTGTCCAGTTCGTTTGCAGTACTCACAGAATAAATTTGACATATTCCCAGTGTTGGAATTTCCCCTAAATGTATTATTGGAGTTGTTGAAACTGCCTGCATTTCCTCAATGAGAGTAGTAGTTTACCTTAATCCTTTTGGATTCTTCATTGTGCTGAGGTGCTAAATATGCATTTCCCTCTGCCTTTCTTCCTGTGACAGTATGGCAAATGCTTATGCCATAGTTGGTAGAGTAGTCATCATGAGAATGTTCCCACATATTACAATATACATTTCATTCAAGCCCATCAGAAAATGTATGAGTCTTCTATCTTGTTCGGCCTTATGCATTTTGATCTTTCTACCACAGACACACATACAAGTGCACTGAGAATTGACATCAAGAGTATTCATCTCCTTCCATAATTTCTTCGTTTTAGTATAATAACCAGTAACATCCAGAGCACCCTGCACAAGATCATTAATCTCCTTTTGTAATTGATAAAGCTTACAACCATTTGTCTGATCATATCTATCCTTCAATTCCTCCCAAAGTTCCTTGGCATTGTTAATGTATTGCAAGCTATCTCGCACATCTTGTGAAAGAGAATTCAGGATCCATGAAGTCACCATATCGTCACATCTTTCCCACTGCATGAAGGTTGGATCTGTAGGATCTGGCTTCACAACTTTGCCATTGATAAATTCAGTTTTACTCTTAACTGATAAAGCCCTAAAACAGCTCATCTCCATGACCTGTAGCTAGTTCCATCGAAAACAACATGAAGCAAGGTAGAACTTGCATTCTCTGAAGGATGCAGATGAAAGGGGCTACTGAAATCCAATCGAATTGGAGTGTTGGAACTGGTTGTTTCAGCTGGAATGTCACCCATAGAACAAGGTAGGAGTATGATCGAAGTAGCTCAAACTGAAATGGAGAAAATAACAGTGAGATCGTTTAAAGAGAATACGATAACGAACCAGAAATCAACGAAAGAAAATAGAAATTAATCGCAAAGGTTTACAATGAGAAAGAAGGAGCAAGAGATATCTCCAGGCTCTGATACCATGACAAAAACAGCAGCTCAAGCTGCAAAACGATAACCTTCCTCCATTAATGGAGGTTGAGCTCTCACCAACAATCAGAGAGAAAAGGGAAAAGATATTATTGACAATGTGAAAAACTAACTATAATCAATAGAATGTATGTGTATATATATACACACTGATAGAGTCTAACAATTCTAACAAACTCAACTGACTATGAAAATGTAAACGTGTGATTCCTAACTAACTAACTAACTAACTATGTGAATGAACAGTAACTAACTAATTCTGTGAATGAATAGTGCACGCTAAACTAACTAATCTTATCAACGATCATCATTCAACACACAAATATTGTTGGGTTTTAAAATATGTGAATAAAAAATGAAGAGTTATGACTTTAATGAAAAATTGCGACTTTTATAAAAGATTGTGACATTTTTGATGGATTGTGACTTTTTTAAAAGGTTGTGACTTTCCGATAATAAGGCGCAATAAGCATTTGTTCACACTACCTTTTGTTGTTTATAAATAGAATAGTTTCCTCTTATTTTTCAACAACGAAACAATGAAGTCCTGAACTTCTTCTACTACTAATACTAAATCTAGTATTCTAAGTGTACTTTACTGTCGTTGAGTGGATCGCCAACACCGTAGTTTAGGTATTGATACAATAGTGAGTAAAATCGTTCTATCTTGAGAGGACATATTCCATTAACCTTGGTACTTGAGGGGAATAATTTCCTTAGGAACACATTATATTGTGCATTCAGTGGGTTCAATTTTTCTTTTTGAGAAAACTATTTTGTATAATATTTCTAATCTTCAAGTTCAATTTCTTTACAAGTTTTACGTCTAGTTTTGAAAATACTCTTTAAATTTTATTGTTTCTTATCAAATTTTTCAAAAAAATTATTCTAAATTAGTATCTTAAGAATATAGGACCAACAACAAAAAGTATTTCTACTCCATTAATTCAATTAATAACTATAATTTCATATTCCGGATCACCTGACACATACAATTCTGAATTTGATTCATTTGGTGCTAGTGAAGAGATTAGTTCAATTGGTTTTTTTTAATAAAAAATTATACAAAAATATGTTTTATATATAAAATAAAATATACAAAACATCCTCTTAATTGGACGCGGCTCGCCTCAGTAGCTGTTTCCTCCAGTCCCTCCAGTTCCCCTTTTGATTGGTGACATGTGTCATCAATTTTCTTTTAATGTACTCTTGAATATCACCAATAATAACATATTTAATTATTAAAAAAAAGCTCAGTCATTTATTTTATGGGCGAAAATTATTTTGAACAATAATTAAATTTTCGCTTTTATTCTAATTAAATTATTTTAAATGCATATTATATCATTTCATTTTATTTTTTTACTTTATTAAGAATCATGATATCTTCATTATTTTAAATTCATGTAACAATTTTTTCATAAAAACATAAATATTATATTTTATACAAAAATTTGAGAAATACTAATTAAGTATATAAACCAATGATATTTTATAATGAAATAAAATAATTAGCATAATGAGAAAATTAATTTTGTTCAGAATAATGAAAACTCTAATATTTATTTATATAAGTAAAAAGCATAGAATAATAACTACAGAAATATATCTGATATAAGAAATACAAAATAATTAATTTAATTAAGGTCAAAATATTAAAAATTATTTTATTTAAATTTTATATTATTTTAAACTATAATTTAAGTAATTTAATGCCAACCATTTATAGTTTATACCTATTAAATTTTATGTAATACTCCATTAATTTAATGCAAACTGTTTATGCCTATTATTATTGGAGATGTGTATAGAGTCATATTTGGAAAAGGGAATCTTACATTTCCAAATATGACTCCATACACATCTCCATAGAGAAGCAAACTCAATTTTCTTTTAATGTACTCTTGAATCTCACCAATAATAACATATTTAATTATTAAAAAAAGCTCGGTCATTTATATTGTTAGATGACACATGTCACCAATCAAAAGGGGAACTGGAGGGACTGGAAGAAACAGCTACTGGAGGCGACCCGCGTCCCTCTTAATTTATTTATAAATTTACTTTTTTATAATTAAATTATCATAATTGCCACTAGGCACTACCACTAACAATTGGGATTATTCACGAATATCTCTTAATCTAGAACCACCATTTAGCCGCATTTGATTTATATATATAGACACATGATATGTGTTTGTTGTTTATACATAATTTTTTAGTATTTAATTCTAAATTTATAACTAACTAACATGCATTTTCACTTTATTAAATTACTTTTTTTCGTTCTATATTAATTACCCATATTTTATTAGAAATAGAGATTCTAAATTAATTGTCAATTTACAAAATCAATTGAAAAAAAAATAACCTTACAACTAATTCCTTTTAAAAGTGTAATAGATTGTAAAATTAAGTGAAAAATAAAATAAAATTGTAAAGTTAAAAAAAAAATCCTTAAGAGGTGAATTAGTAAAATTATTATTTTTTATTTATAATTTATAAGTGATCACTTGTAAAGAGAAAAACGGACAACTAATATGAAATCAATAAAATAATAATAAAAATATAAAAACTCTGTAAAACAAATAGTTATATAATTCCTATATATTACCTCATATAAATCTAGATTTATTCTCCTATGTAATTCGTATAAGGATTTAGTTAAATCCTAATTTGTGGAATACTACATAGAATATTCTGTCATATTCCTTCGAATTTCCATAAAACCTCTCAACTAATAAATGAACAGTTATTTATACTCATAAATCAAGATTTATCGACCGTAGAATCAAAATCTAACGGCTAATATCCAAAACCAAGTGACTAGAGGAATTTGCGTTAACTTACCACTAACTTATGTAATATTCCTTGGCATCTTTTTTTTTTTTTGTACCTTATTCCCTTTTTTTCCCTCCCTATAAATCTCCCTCTTCATATGTTTGGTGTTCACAAACCCAAATACATCCCATAACAACAACAAACAGTCTTTTCTCGTCTCTAATTCCTCGATAATTTACTCGAAAAAAAATGGCTGGAATTGTAGTGGTTTTTGACTTTGACAAGACGATTATCGACGTGGATAGTGATAATTGGGTGGTGGATGAATTAGGCGCTACTGATTTGTTCAATCAACTTCTCTCCACTATGCCATGGAACTCTCTCATGGTTAGTTTTCATGTTATAGTATCTTCTTCTTTTTTCATAATATAGTTTTATGCTTGTCTCTCGAACTTTGTGCAACGGGCTTCCCAACAGTAAAGCTGATAATTTCTGTTGTGTTTCAAATTACAGGATAGAATAATGGAGGAGCTTCATGTACAAGGCAAAACTATTGCAGATATTGAAGAGGTATTGAAACGGGTTCCCATACACCCCAGGATTGTCCCAGCCATTAAATCAGCTTATGCATTAGGGTAATTACAGCTTCTTCTTTTTAATCAGAGAATTTTTTTTATGGGTTTAAACTAATTGAATGTGTGTTAATATATTCAGGTGTGATTTGAGAGTAATAAGCGATGCAAATGTATTCTTCATTGAAACTATTTTGAAACATCTCGGAATTAGGGATTGTTTCTCTGAGATCAACACAAATCCAGGCTACGTTGATGAGGAAGACAGGCTTCGAATCCTCCCTTATGTTGATTTTCAAACATCCCCTCATGGCTGCAATCTCTGCCCTCCCAACATGTGCAAGGTAACTAAATACTAAAACCTTTAATTTAGATTTAATATGAGATTAGCTAATTCCTGAATTAGTTGAGATTCTGTTTATTGCAGGGTATGATAGTAGAAAGAATTCAAGTGGAAGGGAAGAAAAGAATGATCTATCTAGGCGATGGAATCGGCGATTTCTGTCCCAGTTTGAAGCTCATGGAAAGAGATTTTGTGATGCCAAGAAAAGATTTCCCAGCCTGGAATTTGATAAATGAAAACAGGACACTAGTAAAAGCCACTGTTCAGGAGTGGAGTGATGGGGAAGAACTCGAGCACTTTCTGCTACAACTGATCAACATTGAAGAAAGCCAGTTGTTATCAGTTGAGTGCAAATTGCAGACGATGTCCAAAGCAGCTCATGGAGCCTTACCACGGGCTCTTCCAATGCCTTACTAAATACTAATGGGCTACGAGATTGTTTTGTATGTATGACACTTTTTCTTTTTGAACATGTGGTTTTGAGTTCAGAAGACTTAACTATTCTTTTAGGAAAATGAGTCTTTCTCGATTCAATTTAACTCAATAATTTTTGACGCACCACAGAGTAAGAATTTATTAAAATTGTACTCATAAATAATATACACAAACTTATAATTTTTAAAATATATAATGGATTTAATGGTAAGAATTTAAACTTTTTGAACCCATAGAGTTTAAGTCTGTCTGATCAGGCTTTTAGGAGGCAAAAACACTAAAATTCTCTAATTTTTTCTTATGATAATATTACTGCTCTCTCCATATTTCAATTTGTTTAACCTATTCTAACTTGACATGAAGTTTAAAAAATTAATAAATTGAATCTTGTGGTCTTAAATTAAAGATAAGTCAAATATATCAAAATACTCAGATAGTTTTTAAATAATTTTACCCTTTTCTGTATTATAAATCCTGGATCTGTCCCGCCTTTCTATAAACTCCTACACTTGTTTTTATTGAATAATTTTACAATATTTCTGCCTTTCGATGGTAATTGGTAGGTAAGGTGGAAAGAGGATGTGTCTTTTGCTGAAATTATTAATCATATCCTTAATTAGATCATGCCAACTGCCAAGATTTGCTTATATTTACCTAGGCCCTCTTAATTCCAGCCCATTCAAATTGTGTTTCTATTTATTAAATTGTAGTTGGAAAAATAAAATGGTAAAAATAAATAAAATAATATTCAGGTCGAGGCAAACAAATTTCGCTCTCTTTAAGGAGATTTAAGTCTAATTTAATCGATCTAGATTCTAACAAAAATAACTTTTAGCGGCAATATATATATATACATTAACAAAGAGTGTTAAAGTTTTAACCAGATTGTCATCAAATACAATGTCGCTATAGACTCTAGCGACATTTACAAAGAG
Organism: Solanum piurae; assembly: GCA_029582685.1. Lineage (NCBI taxonomy): Eukaryota > Viridiplantae > Streptophyta > Magnoliopsida > Solanales > Solanaceae > Solanum > Solanum piurae. Next base: position 15,280 of record JAJOOO010005124.1, read on the forward strand.
TGTTAATTGCTCCTAAAATAAATATTTAGCGGCAATTAAGCTATTGCCACTAATTGAATGTCGCTAAAGATCATTTTTATGTAGTGCCAGTAGTATATACAACTCTGGACTTGTTCTATTCAAAATACAACAATCGAATAATATCGTGTGACTCTAATAATTCCAAATTAATTGAAGAGTTTATATAACCACCATTAGAACACACCTTCTTCACAATAAAATTTCTCTCATTCGAGTAGCAAATAAAATTAAGTTAATATCTAAAAAGATCACCCAACTTTAAAAATTTACTAAGAAAAGTTATTGAATTCCGTGAATTTCAATGACTTGTCTACAAGGCTACCACAAGTATATACCTTTAAATGTGAACTTCCCCTATCTTCCTTCTTTATTTTTCCCTTTAATTTTCGTCAAAGCTAATGAACCGACTAAATATATTAACTTTAAAAAAATATCAAAACTGTCCATTTCATACTAATTTAGGATTGTTTTAGGGTAATCACCTCATGTTTATTTATAAAACATAACAATTACATGTAGTTGACCTTTTATAATTGATATTGTTCAAAACTAGAGCTGTCAAAATGAGTTGACCCAACCCAATCCTAACGGGCTTGAGAGTTAAATGGGTTGGGACGGGCTGATCCTTTTAATTAAAGGGCCGATAAAATAGCAGCCCAATCCAGCCCTAAGCGGGCCACGATTGGGACGGGTTGGCCCTTCAACCAAAAAACGGACAACATTTTCCTCTTAGAATGGATACGAACGTTGATGTCCGATGGACACGACATCAATACATACATAAATTCATTCATAAATTACACATACTTCAGTGAATATTTACAAAACAAATACATAATAGCCAAGATACAACATTCATAAGATTCATCCGAGCAAAAAAGCATTAATGATCATTATTTTCATAAACAAGACAATAAAGGAGAAGTGAAAAATTAGGCACAAAAACAAAAGTAAAAGAGATCAAAGATTCATAGTTATATGGAGTAATGAACTTGGGCTAATAAGAAAATTTAGTGGGCTAATGACCCTAAAATGTAAAAGATATGTAAAAAATATAGTCTTGATATTATATTGATATTTTAAAAATATTTATTGATAAAATCTTAACAAGTAAAACACTACTTAAAATATTTATAATAAATATTTTTAAAATTCACTGCCCGCGGGCTGACCTCTGAGGCTTGCGGATTGGGCCTACGAGGCCAATGGGCCAAATTAGGCTGGGCTAAAAAGCTTCGTTCCTAAATGGGCTGAAAAAATTGAGCCCAACCCCACTTAATTCAAGGATAGAGTTAGGTTGGGCTGGCCTAACAGGCCAAACCCATTTTGACAGCTCTATTTAAAACCATTACACCGTCCATATATAAAAAATAAACATCTAAGAAACATATCACATGATAATGGTGCATTACAAAATCAAGAACTGGCAAGATGAGTGAAAAATAAAAGCAAGAATCTTGCTATTGCCTTTTTATCTAGTGGACAAAAATAATTATAATCTGAATGTTTTTAAATCAACAAATCGATCACTGCATAATTTCATTTTTCCTAGCTAGAGTTCTCCAGATGTCCCCTTGAAATTTCATTTCTTTCTACAATCGAGATAATCTTACACGTAATGACAAATCACAATCATACTTTTTTTTTTTTGGTCAGACAATCATACTTTTAAAAGCTTGTTGTAAAAACAAATTTCGTTTTAGTGCTCAAAAGCAATATATCAAAGTTTTTGTATGTGCTCTATTATTTGTATGGATAAATCCTATATTAGAATAATAACTCCAATCATTAAAATTATTTTTTCATTGCATAGCTTCATAATAATTGTTGGTGTATATGTATTTTATTATTAAAATAAAATAGTAAATTTTTTATATATGATATTTATTAGACTAATATTTTTAAGTTATAGCAGTAGAATAAAACTTTCAAGTTGTAACAATAAAAAATTTCAGGTTATAACATTTTATTAAAAAAATGTTTTTTTAATTAATTGTAAAAATCTGTTTTGAAAAAGAAAAAAAAAAGATAAAAAAGGAAAATAAATCGATTTTGAAAAATAAAAATAAAATACAGAAATAGGTGTATTAATTAAATTTGAATTGATTGATGGTAATTATTAATTAGCATAAATTTAGGAGATTCAAACTAATTAGAAATATTTGTTTTCCTTAATTCACTCTAATATGTTAAAATTAATTAAAAAGTCTTATTTTATCCATTTTCTTCAACGTTTCTCTCTCTGCGTTTTTTTTTTCCAGAATTGTTGTCACTGACGAGTAAATTATTTTTTTTTGTTTGAAAAATCTTGATTTTGGTGTGATGGACGACTTCTTATATATATTAATTAAACATGGTGGTAGATGGGATCCTTCAGGTTAGTATTTTTTATGATTTATTGTTTATATTTGTATATTACTGAAATGAAAAAAAGAGAGCAATGAAACTGTAAATCACATTTTTGTGATTTTGTTTTTATATACTAAATTTAAGTTGTGATGTTTTTTTTGTATAAACATTGCATTTTGTTCATAATACGTAATAATTTTTGTGAAACAGTAGTTAATGAAAATCTCTAATTTTGTTGGTACGTTTCTGTTTTTTTTTTGTATACTGTATATACCCTAATTTCGTGTGAAATTGGCTTAATATATGAATGATTTGAGTATAAATGTATATAATATTAATAGTTTTATCGTTGTAAAGTTATGAAATTTGTGGGGAAAAAAGCATGAAATTTGTTGTAACATTGTTATGAAACAGGTATTTCTTTAGTCAATTTGATAATAATAATTAGATGAATTCGGTATGCAGATTAAAATTATAATATGGAATACTGTTTTTTTTTCCTGAAAATATAAATAAAATGTATAGGTAGGAATGAATTTGGTAGTGTAAATGGAATGATATTGGTATGAAAGTGTATTTACTATTGTTTAAATTTTTTTTAGTAAAAAGTACGAAGATTTGCATGAAAAGAGTATTAAGTTGGTATGAAATGTGAAATGTTATTTTTTATATAATGTGTTTTATGGTGTGAATTATTGTAGAATATTTTGGAATGGTATTGTTATGAATAAGTAGTGACGATTGTGTATAAATTTGTGTGAGAAGAATGAACTAATTGGTATGAAAAAATATTCAGTATTGTTTAAAAAATATGAGTAAGAAGTATGATTATTTGTATGAAATGTGTATTAAGTTGGTATGAAATGTGAAATGTTATTATTTTATGAAATCTGTTTTATGGTATGAATTCTGGTAGACTATCTGGAATGATATTTGTATGAATAAGTAATGACGAGTGTGTATAATTGTGTGTGAGTAGAATGAAGTTGTGGATGAAATTTATATTATCTTTGGTATGAAAAGTTAATACAAATACAACATATTTATAATTGTTTTGTATTATGTAAGACTAACTGTTATTTTTTTTAACGAAACAGGGAAATATGTTGATTTTCAGATGGAGGGGATTATCTATGAATCTTCTAGTATGTATAGTGGTCTATTAAGTGCGATAACATTGCAACTTAGGATATATGTTAATATTAATGATATAGAGATACAATAAATGGTTAGTGATCGATGTCTGGAAGGGGTTTACTGATGTGAAATTCAAAAGGTATAAAGTTACTTGCAGTAGATGTCGTTAAGTGGGCCACAACAAGAAGACATGTTCAAATTATCCTACGCCATAAAAATGATAGTTTATTTGTTTAGACTATTTTAAAAATTTATTTTATCTTTTAGACTCATGTTTTGTTTTGATTGACTACAATGTATTCATTTATTTTCCAATAATATTTATTGACAATGCATTGCAGGTAAGAGTTTAATATACTGTTCATGTTTTATAAAAGATTCATTCATTAATCACACCAATCGCTTACTGCTAGAAATAAAATTAATGTCAGTTTAATAAATAAGGTAATGATCATATTAGTGAACATTATATAAGGTAATTATGGTGTGCATTTGGTATCCATTTGATATGCAACCTAATAGCGATTGATATTAATTAATGAAAGTAGCATGAATATTAATTTGATTTTCAACTGGTGTCCTACTCTAAAACAAAATAAAACCAGATGTAATTGATGTTGGTGCAATATTTAATGATCTATGTTTTAAATTGTAAGATTCGTTTATTCCACTATTTATACAGATTGTATACCAGCTTCATACATCTTTAAAAATATTTAATTCACGCTTGTTAAGATAAGACAATATAATTTACGTTGTAAATTGTCCAGGATGAAAAAATGTAAAACAATAATGTAATTGAGGTTGTTACCAAATACAATTATCACTATTTTACATTGGCATAATCGTTTATACAAGGTATTTATACATGTTGGATACCAACTTCATTCATTTTTTATTTTTTTATTTTTTTATTTTTTTGTGTTAGAATATGAATTTGGATGCCAAAGGCGTATAATTTGGATACCAATTATAAGTCAGAGTTGGTTCATAAACTCTAAATTAGTAGTATGATTTATTTCTACTTAATAAGACATTGTAAAATCATAAACTCTAAATGTTGAATCCAATTTGTATGCATTTTGTATATAACTGTTATCCCGAGAATTATTATAGTCAATGAGTAATTTATCTTTAGAATGATGTATCCATTTGAAATGCAGTCTGTATATAACTAGTATCCTGCGATTACAATAGTCAATCTGTAATTCATATGTAGTTGGTATCTTTTTGGAATAAAATAATGGATATTATATATCAAGTACTTAAAGCTGTAACAAACACAAAAATATCGTCCAAAAGTTAAAAAAAACTTGTAATTCTAAAAAGTCTAAGGTGCAATCAACTATCTCAAATTTGATCTCTGTGGTCTTGGTGTGGGATAATTGCTGGTATTCGGAACATGTTCTTTTGCTATGCGGGGTCCACCAAATTTGCTAGCAACAGTGCCAGTTACTTCACTCTCACTGATCGCGCCATCATCATTCTTTGTTTTTCCATAATGCCATATGATTGTGGCATACCTTTGACGATGGTACTTTGCATCGATATCAACAGAACGCATATCAAAAACTCCATTACTGATGTATTCAGCAAATAGACTTGTGTACAAACCACAATCACTGGAAAAAAATTGAAAGAAAAAATTATTTTATACCATTTTCATACCAATGTTAAAAATTTAAATACATTAATGAATAAATTGAAAAAGAAACCTTCCTATTAAAAAAAATTCCAATTTGATATCAATATTAGTCATAATTCATACAAAACAAAGTAATTTAATAATTCATACCATTTGCATACTAATTTAACAATTCATACCATTGGGCTAATGATATCAAACCAATTTCATATCAATGTCAAAACACAATTCATACCATTTGCATACCAATATTATATCACATTTTATATAATATCCCAAAATCATATATTAAAGTCAGTTTCATACAAATATTATTCACATTTCGTACAAGTTTCACCCAAACAAAAGTTTCGAAACAACAATAAGCATAATGTGATATTTTTAGCAAAAAAATCACTAATTTGAATAGTGTGAAAATAAATTAAATATAATACGTATCCTAACAATTTTTTTGCCTTTTTTGGATATTGGGATTTCTGATTCTTTCTTTTTTGTTGTTCTTCTTGTTGATAGTTTTGAAGATTGAGCAACTTCTACATTTGTTGCTTTTTTTTTCTTTTTTCTTTTACTAACAAAATCAGAATTCGAATCAAAAGGGGTTTCTACAATTTTCCTCTTCCTTTTCTTTCCCTTTTGATTTGTCGGAATCACCCTTTTCTTTGTTTCGTTTTTTTTTTCTCCTTTTGATCCTTCGACTGAGAGGAACCACACTTCGCAGGACACGAGCCCATATCCTTGCTTTTCTATCAATTTCTAATTCTGATCTTCCTCCCCAATCTGAAATTTCAACATTCTTCGTGTTTAGATCTCATCTCACCATTAAATCATATAAATGTGGAAGAGTTCTACTGATTTTCTTTTTGAATGAAGAAGACGAACGTTGAAGATGGTGAGAGAGAAAAAGTTAGTTCTCTATAAAAGAGAAACATGGGGGTGGGAGTGTGGAGTTTGCGTGTGGGTAAAAGAGGAAGGTGGAGGTTGTTGTGTGAAATCTGGGGAAAAATCCCTAAAATGGTGTAAGAGATAATGACAATTGATTCTCTAATATTAATGTTGTCCCTAAAATGGTGCAAGAGATAATGATAATTGATTCTCTAATATTAATGTTATTTATCTTAATTATTAATTATAATGTAATTATAAAAATAATAACTAATTAATTAAATAAAATAAATTAAATTATAAATTAAAACTAAACTATTATAAGTAGTAATATAAAAAAAGTACATCTAAAGGCAATAATATTAAGCTTTAAATAGATATATGGGGTGATTTTTTAAATAAAATATTAAGTGCATATGTTAGTGAGTATAAAATGTGGTAAAAGATGATTGTTGGCTCTTGTAATTTATAGTTCTTGTAACCCTCATTATCATTAGTTTCTTGTAACTCATATAACCATCAGTTTTTTTATAACTTTTGTAACATCTGTCACATTTATCTACCACATTACTACCCATCATTCTACTTATTGATTTATGAAAGATTTCTTCACTTATAAATAGTGGTGTTTCTTCCTTTGTGAAATATATATGAGATGTGTGAACAAATAATGTAGTGAAGTTAGTGTAGTGAAAGAGAGAGTTTAGACAAAGAAGATATTCTAAGTCTTCAACTATATATATAAGAAGAGTATTTGTATGTTGAATAAATGTGTTCTTATGTGGAGCTTTGCACTCTTTAACTAATCTGAAGTTGTTTGAGTACTTGTACGACGTTGTTGGGCTGATATATATATAATGTGTATATATATATATGTATATATATATAAGAAGAGTATTTGTATGTTGAATAAATGTGTTCTTATGTGGAGCTTTGAACCCTTCAACTAATCTGAAGTTGTTTGAGTACTTGTACGACGTTGTTGGGTTGTTGTATCCTGAAGGGAACAAGTCAAGAATGATATTGTTGGATCGGTGTACATTATGTTGTAGTGGACTTGAATCTCCTGAATCTCCTTAAAGAGAGTGAGATATCCGCACCTCAACCTAAAGATTTGTTTATTCAATTTTTATCATTTTATTTTTAACTATAATATTTTGTATTTGTGGTATATTATATTTTTTTCAGAATAAGTCAACATTCGTTACGATCAATGATAATCATTCAAAACGTGAATATTTTTTGCTCCATTAATTCAATTGATAACTTTTAATTTCATATGCCACTTGGCACATACAATTCTGAATCTGATTCACTTGGTGCTAGGGAAGAGAAGGGTTCAATCGATTATTTTTTTTATGAAAAGTAATATGGAGTTAAATATATAAAATATGCTTTTAATTTTTTATGTATATTTTTTTTAATATTATAAATCATCATATTCTCATTTGCCACTACCACGGTTAAAGTAACAATTGGTATTATGCTCGAATATCTCCTAATCTAGAACCACCACTTGCCTCTTATTCAGATTCCCTTCTTGCTCCTGTAACCGTAAATATTTACCCCTTTTGATTTTTATACTAAAAAAAATATTAAGTATTTTCTATTTATGATTTTTAAGTGGCCGGTAAAGAGAAAAAAAATTTGAACAAATAATATGAGAATTTCTATATTGCATCACTAAATCGGATCCGACTCCTCTTCATTTTTCCAAAGTTGTTGCTTGGATGTGAGGCACATGGCATAGGTAAGAATTAATGGCTAAGATTTAATTGATTATAATAAGATTTTAATTATAATGAAATACTAATTATCTAAATTATAATTAAAATCTTATTTTAATCAATCAAATCTTAGCCATTAATTCTTATCTATGCCATGTGTCTCACATCCATGCATGAACTTGGAGAAAATGAAGAGGAGAGAAATAGAGAGGAGCCGGATCCACATAAATCTAGATTTCTTCTCCTATGTAATTCATACAAGGATTTAGTTCAATCCTAATTTGTGGAGAACTGCATGGAATATTCAGTCATATTCCTTCGACTGATGGGCAAGAATTCGAGCACATTCTACTACAACTAATAAACACAATCAGTGTTGAAGAAAGCCAATTGTTATCAGTTGAGTACTGAAAATTCCAGACAATGTCAAAAGCAACTCATGGAGCATTGCCACTGGCTCTTCCAGTGCCTTACTAAGTACTAATGGGCTACGAGATTGTTGTAGGCATTTTTTCTTTCAAAAGTTAAAAAGTGATTGTTATTTTGAACATGTGGTTTGAGTTCAGAAGATTCAATTTCACTCATAATTTTCGACCCACCACATAAACTTATGAGTAAAAAATTATTAAAATTGTACTCATAAATAGTATACATTCATGAACTTGTATTTTTTTAAAATAATTCAATGTTAAAGAATCTAAAAAATTTGAACCTATAGAGTGTAATAGTCTGTTTGGTCGGGCTTTTAGGAGGCAAAAACAAAAACATGAAAATTCCCTAATTTCTTATTTTGAAAACATTACTGCTCTCTCCAATTTTTAATTTGTTTGATCTATTTTGACTTGACACAGAGGTTTAAAAAATAATGAATTGAATTTCGTGGGCTTAAATTAAAGATAAATCAAATATATCAAAATATTTTTAATTTTGTGATATTAAATATGTCACGTGCAAAATAGGAATTATCATGTTGCTAAAAAGGAAATGAGTCACTCTTTATTCAATCGGATTAAAAAGGAAAGTAAGTCAAATAATAGAGATATTTTTGAACAAAGTTATTAACGGCAAAGATATTTTTAGATCAAATTATAAGTGAAGTTATTTTTTTTATTTCGCATAGTTTAGAATATTTCTGCCTTCCGATGGTAATTGGCAGGTAAGGTGCAGAGAGGATGTGTCTTTTTCTGAAGTTATTAATCATATCCGTGTGTCGGTGAATATATCATATATTATAGTAAATTGTAGTTGGAAAATAAAATGATAAAAATAAATAAATAAGGGCATACAAATCTTATTTTCTATAAGGAGATTTAAATCTAATTTAACCGATCTATATTATAACAAAAATAACTTTTAGCAGCAATAAATATATATATTAACAAAGAGTGGTAAAATTTTTATCAGCATTAGATAATTGTCATTAGATTCACTGTCACTATAGATATTAGGGACATTTACAAAAAGTGCTAGCTAATTGACGCTAAAAAGTAAAAATACATATTTAACGGCAATTAAGTTATTGCCACGAAAGATTCATTTTGGTGTAGCAATATATATTACTCTGGACCCATTCTATTCAATACAACAATTGAATAATATCATGTGACTCAAACAATTCCGAATAAGGTGAAGAGTTTATATAACCCATCATTAGAACACACGACCTTCCTTCACAATAAAATTTCTCTCTTTTGTGTGGTGAATAAAATTGAGGTAATATCTCAAAAGATTACTCAGCTTTGAGAATTTACTAAGCTAGCGTTTGGTCATAGATTTCTAAATATTTTTGGCAAATATTATTTGGGTTAAAATTTGGGTGAAATTTCACCATGTGTTTGGCCATAGTATTTGGGAAACATATTTCATTTTTTTAGGAAATATGATTTATACCCATAAGTTTTAAAAACTATCAAAACTAACCATAAGTTTGTATTACAAGTCAATTGGATCTTCGTTGCAACAAATAACAAGTAGTGTCCATGACACTAAAGCAATATGGTAATTTGGAGTGAGTACAACAAGCATCATCCATACATCGTGAAGTAGACAAAACACATGACTTTGTTACCCTGAGCCAATTGTTCACTGAATATTCCATCACTACTTGGGTGTTCACGTAAAAAATTATGTAATACAACGCAAACAACTATTATAGAGGGTGTTTTTGTAAAAGATAATAATTTGGTGTAGAGTTTAAATTTTTAAAAGATCCCAAGTAATGAGATTTGACCCAAATACTAGTTTTTTCTAGTATTTGGGAATTTGGGTTATTTGCCAAAAATATTTGTCAAATAATAACAAGTTGTATGGATAAATACTATTTGCCAAATTTCCCCCCAAATTTTACTTGAGAAATCTATGATCAAACGGGTCCTAAGAAAAGTCATTGAATTTTGTGATTTCAATGACTTGTCTGGCTACCACAATATACCTCTAAATTTGAATTTCCTCTATCTTCCTTCTTTATTTTTCCCCTTAATTCTCGTCGAAGCTAATGAACTGACTAAATATATTAACTTTAAAAAAAATCAAAATTGTCCATTTCATACTAATTAAGGACTATTTTAGGGTTATCACCTCATATTTATTTATAACATAACAATTACACGTAGTTGACCTTTTATAATTGATATTGTTCAAAACCATTACACCGTCCATATATAAAACGTAAACATCTAAGAAACATATCACATGATAATGCTGCATTACAAAATCAAGATCTGGCAAGATGAGTGAAAAATAAAAGCAAGAATCATGCTATTGCCTTTTATCTGGTGGACGTGTCAAAAATAATAATAATTTGAATGCTTCTAAATCAACACACTGATCACTACATAATTTCATTTTTACTAGAGTTCTCCAAATGTCCCCTTGAAATTTCATTTCTTTCTACAGTGGAGATAATCTTACACGTAATGACAAATCACAATCATATTATTAAAAGCTTGTTGTAAAAATAAATTTCTTTTTAGTGTTCAAAAGCAATATTTCAAAAAAATTGTATGTGCTCTATTATTTGTATGGATAAATCCTATATTAAAATATATAACTTCAATCATTAAAATCATTTTTTCATCGCTTAGCTTCATAATAATTATGTAAAGTTTTTACATATTTTTTTCAGAATAAGTCAACATTCGTTACGATCAATGATTAATATTATCATTCAAAACGTGAATATTTCTGCTCCATTAATCCAATTGATAACTTTTAATTTCATATGCCACTTGACACATACAATTCTGAATCTGATTCATTTGGTGCTAGGGAAGAGAAGGGCTCAATCGATTTTTTTAATGAAAAGTAATATATATATATATATATATATATATATATATATAAATTAAATACACAAAATATGCTCTTAATTTTTTCATATATTTATATTTTTATATCATAAATCATCATAATTGCCATTTGCCACTACCACAGTTATAGTAACAACTAGTTAACTAATCCGTGCTTGGCGCAGCCAATTAAAATCTTATAAATTTTATGAAATAATATTTTTCTTAGAACATCTATATTAAAAAAATCGATTAATAAATAAATTTAATTTTTTTTTATAATGATCACGTATTCAAATTCTCTTCACAATTGTGCAGTTCTAAAGTATTCAAATATTTTAACAGCATTTTTTTAGATATTTAGTTGTATATACACATTAAACATTTTCTTTTATTTTGAAAAATATTATAAAAATATTATTACTTTATTAGCGTTCAATCTTTAATATAATTATATGATGCGGATCATATTGTGCTTTGCTATTAAATATTTTTTTAATAAAAAACATCATATTTCGTTGCATATAATTATGGTTAAGTACTTCACATTCGTTTAAAAACAATTTGTTTAAGTGTATGTGCAAATTGACTTTGTTAAGATTATTGCATAATTTTTTACTGAAATAGGTGGTCACAAATGAGGTGGAAATAATGCTCGTTTGGATTGACTTTTATTGTTTGACATATAAATCAAAAGTAATAAGTTAAATTTTTTAATTTATGATTTTTGACTTATTTTTATCACTTTAGCTTAAAATCAAGTTCTTCTAAGTACTTTTTAAATTTACCTAAACACTTTAAAAGTGTTTAAAAGCTATTGAGATGTGGGTCTTTGTCATAGAGTTTTAGACGCAGCTTACAAGTATTTATTTAGTGGTGTTTTCAATTTTTGACGACGAATTCGATTTATAAGTATACCTAATCATATTTAAATAAAAAATCATTTTATTTTATAACTGAATATATTAATTAAATTGGAATTGTATTATTCAAATATTTGGATTCGGATTGAATAATTCGGATTTGCACACTTGTTAGGAGTCACTTAGAGGAGAAAAAGTCCCCTATCAGAAAATAAGTTAATTCAAATAGTTATTATTTCCATCACTAATTTTCATTTTTCTGTTATTTTCATACTAATTGATTATTCTATCATAAATTTTCTAATTAGCTGAACATAATACAAACGAATTATACTATATATGAGAGATATATATCATATGCATGCATTCAAAGAAAAGAATAACAAAAAAAGAGGTTGAATTTATCAACATAATATACCGTGAACTACAATAGTATTCGTTAGAAATTACAATTAGTATACTCATCTAATGTCCCTCTCCTTATTAAAGAGAAAAGTTACATGAAAATAAATTTAAAAAATAAAAATAATATCAAACCAGAAATGGGGAAAAAAAACACAAAGATGATATACTTGTTAATTTACATAAAAACTTCATAGCCTTTTGCAAACTTTGAGTGAAATAGATACAAAAAACTTTTTCATCACTTGATTAGCACATTTGACTCCTCCCAATGCATTACATTCTGATTTTCCTACTCATATTTGAATCCTCCATATGCATTACCAATCTGATTTTCCTACTCAAGGAATCTCTTTTCTTAACTTATTATATATAGAGGTTGTTTGTAACATTTTTATTTTATTTTAATTATTATTTATTATAGAGATATTTAATGCATAGTAAAACGTGACATGCTAGTTATCAACTTTTGGGTTTCTTCCGTTTAGGTAAAGGGTGGTTATAGTTCTCTTTTATTTTATTTTATTTTATTTTTTAATAATAAGAAGATGAAAAAAGAATAGTAAGAAAAGTTCAATAAAGGAGAAAAAACATAAATAATTTCTAGGTCAATAGAGAAGTGTCTCATCACCTTGTTTATATTTAGTTTTATTATTATTATTAGATAGATGTTTTTATCTAGTTTTATATCATATACAGATTTTTGTAATTAATTAAATAATACATTTATAATAAAAGAATTGATTTAAAGAAGAAAAAGGGAAAAACCTTTTAAATAAATTAAATAATAAAGATAAAAATATTTAAAAATATTATCATTTTGTAATTTGTTATTGTAATTAGAAGAAGGACAATTTTTTTTATTTTTTTATTAAGAATAGAAATTAGAGAGGTAAGAGGTATGAATTATATTACTCCTTGTAAGTTGGCATGTGAAGAGTCTTTGTTGAAAATGTTTATCCATTAATATAATAATTATTTGTAATAAATTAAATAATTTACTTTTACAATAAAATAGTTAATTTAGATAAGAAAGAAAAGCCAAAAAGAAAAGAAAAAAGATAAATACAAATAAAAATCATAAAGAGGTGCCACATCACCTTGTTTATGTTTCTCCTTTATATTATATATAGATTGAAATTATGATCGAATATCTCCTAATATAGAACCACCAGTTGCTCTCTTATTCAGATTCCCTTCTTGCTACTGTCACCGTAAATATTTACCCGTATATAAGTTATTTTTATACTAAAAATATATATTAAGAATTTTTTATTTATGATTTTTAAGTATCATGCAAAGAGAAAAAATAGATAAATACTATGAGATGGAGCCGGAAGGAGTAATTAAAATATAAAGAACACTATAAAAACAAATAAATGTGTAATTCCTATATTACATCACATAAATCTAGATTTATTCTCCCATGTAATCAGGGGCGGACCCACGTGGGTTTCAGGGATTCACCCGAACTCCTTTGGCAAAAAATTACACCATTTATATAAGGTAAATTTTATGTATTTATGTGGATATATATACTTTGAACCCACTCAATGACAAGGAGAAACTGATGGCTCAGTAGCAGGTCCCTTAGAAATTAAGCTTTACTTCTAGGGTTCGACTCCTTGTGTTAGCGTTTTATTTTTTAGTTTCAATTTTTATTTTTATTTTTAGTTTCAGTTCCGTTTTTCGCGTTTTTTATTTTATAAAACATGCTAAAAGTGTGATTTTAAACCCAAAAAAATTCAAAGGCCCGCCACTAAAATTATATACTACTACTTCCTTGAAAATTTATTTTATTGACTTATTTATACGTTTATACTTTTATTTTTCAAACCCCCTGAATGAAAATCTTGAGTCCGCCACTGCATGTAATTGTACAAGGATTTAGTTCAATCCTAATTTGTGGAGAACTGCATGGAATATTCTGTCATATTCCTTCGAATTTCCATAAATCCTCCCAACTAATAAATGAAAAGTTATTTATACCCATAAAGTAAAAAGATTTACCGACCGTAGGATCAGAATCTAACGGCTAATATCCAAAACCAAGTGACTAGAGGAATTTGCGTTAACTTACCACTAACTTATGTAATATTCCTTGGCATCTTTTTTTTTTTTTTGTACCTTATTCCCTTTTTCCCCTCCCTATAAAGCTCCCTCTTCATATGTTTGGTGTTTGCAAACTCAAATACATCCCATAACAACAACAAACAGTCTATTCTCGTCTCTAATTCCTCGATAATTTACTCAAAAAAATGGCTGGAATTGTAGTGGTTTTCGACTTTGACAAGACGATTATCGACGTGGATAGTGATAATTGGGTGGTGGATGAGTTAGGATCCACTGATTTGTTCAATCAGCTTCTTCCCACTATGCCATGGAACTCTCTCATGGTACCTTCTCTTTTTTTTTCTTACTATACTTTTATGCTTGTCTCTCAAGCTTTGCGCGACGAGCGTATAATTTCTGTTGTGTTCCAAATTACAGGATAGAATGATGAAGGAGCTTCATACACAAGGCAAAACAATACAAGACATTGAAGAGGTACTGAAACGGGTTCCCATACACCCTAGGATTGTTCCAGCTATTAAATCATCTTATGCATTAGGGTACGTATCTCATAATTTCAGCTTTGTATTTCCTCTGTTTTCTTTAAATCTGCATAATATAAATCAGAGGTTTAAACTAATTCAATGTGTTTTAATATATTCAGGTGTGATTTGAGAGTAATAAGCGATGCAAATGTATTCTTCATTGAAACTATTTTGAAACATCTCGGAATTAGGGATTGTTTCTCTGAGATCAACACAAATCCAGGCTACGTTGATGAGGAAGACAGGCTTCGAATCCTCCCTTATGTTGATTTTCAAACATCCCCTCATGGTTGCAATCTCTGCCCTCCCAACATGTGCAAGGTAACTAAATACTAAATCCTCTAATTTAGATTTAATATGAAATTAGCTAATTCCTGAATTAGTTTTCCTAATTGAGATTCTGTTTAATGCAGGGTATGATAGTAGAAAGAATTCAAGCCAGCATTGCTAAGGAAGGGAAGAGAAGAATGATCTATCTCGGGGATGGAATCGGGGATTTCTGCCCCAGTTTGAAGCTCATGGAAACAGATTTTGTGATGCCAAGAAAAGATTTCCCAGCCTGGAATTTGATAAATAAGAACAGGACACTAGTAAAAGCAATTGTCCACGAGTGGACTGATGGGGAAGAACTCGAGCGAATTCTGCTACAACTAATCAACACAATAAACATTGAAGAAAGCCAATTGTTATCAGTGGAGTACTGCAAATTCCAGACGATACCCAAAGCAGCTCATAGAGCCTTGCCACAGGCTCTTCCTGTGCCTTACTGAATACTAATGGCAAATCATCAACATGAATAAAGAGATAAACTAAAAGTGGGCTACGATATTGTTATACTTTATTTTGTATATATTTGGCATATTTTCTATCGAAACTTAAAAAGTGATTGCTATATTTGAACGTTGCGGTTTGAGTTCAGAAGACACTTAACTACTCTTTTAGGAAATTAAAAGAGTCTTTTTTAAACGGATTTACTTGTTACAATTCTGTTAACCTATTGAATATTAATTGGATAATTTTAGACCATTGTTTAATTTTTGTCACGTTTGAAGAATTTGTACAAAATTAACCTCAGCACAACACAATAACTGAGGGGTGAAACCCAAGCACCCAAGTAGGTCCGCCCGGCTTCAAAATTTAGAATTTCAAATGGTTAATTCTGACTTTGCCTCTAACAGAAAGAATAAAATACTCTTTTAACAAATTGTGTTGTGTGGGGCATAACTTTAGTACAATCTTTGCTTTATTTATCTTGTTAAATTATTCACAAGTTTTATCGATTTTACATATCATGTTTTGTTCACAAGTTATATCAAGTGGGGCATTTTTTTTATCACAAAGAAAATTCACATCCGTTATTCTTTAGGTGTGTACAAGGTAAAACTCTCGCTCCTTAACAAATTTTACATTATTGGTAATACTTGGTGTTGCATTTATTCTACTTATTAATTTAATTTAAAGTTATACAAAAGGTTTTACTGGATTGACAAAACTTATGTGTTGTTTAATCGTCTGATCATAAAACTTATTGGACGGATCAGACATGATACTATTTCCATTTTATCTTTTTTCTAAAAATTATTCACGAGTTCTTTTTTGTTTAATTGACAAACTTGTTCATGTTGTTCAATTATCTATATCTATAAATAAGTTATTTCTAATCAAGATATTAGAGTCATAAAACATAGAAATTAAACGGATACACAAAGTAAAAGGTTTACCACTGGATCTATATTTATAATGTTTTTTTAAAAAATTAAAAAATGAAGATAAAAGTTAAATATCGACCTACAAATATATGTGATGTTTATGCAAATGAATGGGATCAAATTTTGTTGCACCAAATCTCCAGTAGTGCTATTCCTATATGCATGTCATTAAGAGCTCAATATAGTAGGAAGAAAATTAATTCAAAATTTCATCAAAGTTATATATCAATCATTTATAGTGTTATACTTGCCTTTTTTTGTTTTTGTTTTAGGTTACCACCTCAGGTTTATAACATCAAAGTAACTTGTACTAGTTGACTTCAAACTAATTGACATTGCACAAAACCATTACATGCACCGTCATATATATTTGATTCTTTGTCAAAAAAACAGTGTTTTTATACATATAAAATTAAATATACAAAACATCCTTTTAATTTTTTATTTATGATTTTTAAGTTGCATGTAAAGACAAAAAATGGACATATGAGACAGAACTGGAAGGAGTAATTAAAATAGGGATAAGGGTTTGAAAAATACCCAACTTTGGTCGAATTTGCTATTGCGTTACTAAACTTTCATGAGGACCTATTGTATTAAATAGTCTAGGGAGGTAATAGGTCCTCATGAAAGTTTAGTATCGCAACAGCAAATTCGACCAAAATTGGATATTTTTCAGACCTTTATCTCATTAAAATATAAAGAACACGGTAAAAACAACTAAATAAGTACTAAGTCCTATATAAATATTACATCACATAAATCTAGATGTATTCTCCTATGTACAAGGATTTAGTTGAATTCTAATTTGTGGAGAACTACATTCCCTGCATGGAATATTCTGTCATATTCCTTCGAATTCCCATAAAAAATAAAATATCCCCCCTAATTAATGAAAAGTTATTTATTATACCATAAAGAATAAGGTATTTATCCACCGCACGATGATCCGTTTCAATCAAGTATACCAAAATCTAACGTCTAATATCCAAAAATTATTAAGGATGCTGAAAGAACAAAACCAAGTGAGTTTAGGAATTTGAGTGGCTTTGCGTTAACTTACCACTAACTTATGTAATATTCCCTTGGCATCTTCTTTTTTTTTTTTGCCAAATTCTCTTTTTCCCCTCCCTATAAAGCTTCCTCTTTAGTTTGGTGTTCACAAACACAAATAGTAAATCCCAAAAAGAACAAGAAACAGAGGTCTTCTTCTATATTCATCTCTTTTCTTGTTTCTAACCAATCTAGAAGTTACTAAAAGAAATGGCTGGAATTGTAGTGATTTTTGACTTTGACAAGACGATCATTGATGTTGATAGTGATAATTGGGTGGTGGATGAGTTAGGCGCTACTGATTTGTTCAATCAACTTCTTCCAACTATGCCTTGGAACTCTCTCATGGTTAGTTTTCGTTTTCTCTTCATGTTATGGACTTTTTTTTTTGTCTGATTTTCGTCTCTGATAATTTCTGTTATGTTTCAAATTACAGGCTAGAATGATGAAGGAGCTTCATGTACAAGGAAAAACTATTGGAGACATTGAAGAGATACTAAAATGGGTTCCCATACACCCCAGGATTGTTCCAGCCATTAAATCAGCTTATGCATTAGGGTACGTATATTTCAATTACAGCTTCTGATTATTTTTTTTATGGGTTTAAACTAATTGAATGTGTGTTAATATATTCAGGTGTGATTTGAGAGTAATAAGCGATGCAAATGTATTCTTCATTGAAACTATTTTGAAACATCTCGGAATTAGGGATTGTTTCTCAGAGATCAACACCAATCCAGGCTACGTTGATGAAGAAGGCAGGCTTCGAATCCTCCCTTACGTTGATTTTCAAACATACCCTCATGGCTGCAATCTCTGCCTTCCCAACATGTGCAAGGTAACTAAATACTAAAACCTTTAATTTAGATTTAATATGAGATTAGCTAATTCCTGAATTAGTTGAGATTCTGTTTATTGCAGGGTATGATAGTAGAGAGAATTCAAGCCATCTTGGCTAAGGAAGGGAAGAAGAGAATGATCTATGTAGGTGATGGAATCGGCGATTTCTGCCCCAGTTTGAAGCTGAGGGAAAAAGATTTTATGATGCCAAGAAAAGATTTCCCTGCCTGGAATTTGATAAACGAAAACAGGAGACTAGTAAAAGCAGGGGTCCGAGAGTGGGCAGATGGAGAAGAATTCGAGCACATTCTGCTACAACTGATCAACATTGAAGAAAGTCAATTGTTATCAGTGGAATGTAAATTACAGACAATGTCAAAAGCAGCTCATGGAGCGTTGCCACGGGCGCTTCCAGTGCCTTACTAAATACTAATGTTCAAGTTTGCTCAAGTCATTACCATTAAATATGGTTTCTTTGTTAAGTGGGCTACAAGATTGTTGTAATTAGTTTTTATTTTTATGTATGACATTTTTTTTATCAAACGTTAAAAAGTGATTGCTGTATTTGAACATGTGGCCTGCGTTCTGAAACTCTTCATACTCCTTTTTAAACAGATTTATTAGTTATTCCCTTAGTTCTTATTTATATGCGTTACTTACTAAAAAATACATTGTTCTTAAATACTAGTCATTTCACAAAAGCAATTAATAAATAACGATATTATTCCTATTTTAATTTTACCTTGAGTTATTAGTATGGATTTGATCAGCATAAGAAAATTAAATGATTAATTCATATTCCTTGGTCAATTTAATTAATCAAAATAAATTAATTTATGTTTATTTATTGAAAATTTGACTTCAAGAGATCACTAAATAAATTTACAATGATAAACTTACAAAATTTCATAAATGACGTGAAATCTAAAATGATAACATATAAATAGAAATAAAGGGAGTACTATTCTATTAACCTATCTAATATAATAATAGAAAAATCATTAAACAATTTTGCCCTTTCTACATGTGTAGGGTGTGCAAAAATAGAACTTATTGATAAATCGAATCGAAAAAAATGTTATTGATTTATCATTATTGAATTAACGGGTTGTTAATGGAATTATTAAAATAAAAAAAAGGGTTATCAGGTCAGTATTTTATTGAGTTATTGGATAAATTTATAATCCATTAAAACTGTTGGAATTTACTTCTTTACTCCTACATAAATATTAAATATTAATCTCAGTATCTCATTGGCTATCGCATTTGCCCTTTAGCCTTCAATTTCACACTTTACAGTAATTTTGAGTTCAAAAATTCACGTTATATAAAATGTTAAAACCTAAAGTAAGCACCCTATTCCTCTTCAGTTCTCTTTGTGACACTTATATAGTTATTTTCATGTTAGCTATTGTTGTTTCAATTTTATGAGTGTTTATAAAGTTACATTATTGTCGTGTCGCGTCAAATTATTGGAGAAGTCATATAATATATGTTTTATAAACATTTTCTTATTGATTAAACTAAATATCAAACTGTTAAGGACCAAAATCGAAAAAAAATATCTTATTGATTTAGCATATTTAAAAATAAAAAATCAATAAATCGAATCAATAATGCATTAAAACCAACTGATGCACACTCCTATATTTACCTTTATAGATAGAGATTAAATTCAACTCGTAATTTTTGTTGTGCTTCATAAATTTATATATAAACATTTATTACAATTATAATAAATACTCCTAATAGATATGGACACATAATTTTAAATTTTATCTCTAAGAATGTTTTGAATTTTTTTTTTTGTATAGTGATACTTTAATCTTTAACTTTTAACTAATATATTTTATGTGTTTTATATTAGATGAACACTTTTTATTTTACATGGTAATTAAAAAATAATTAATAGATTGATCAATTTTACTATTTTGTCCTTTGTTCATATTAATTAGCCTCTTGAAAAAAGATATTTTGAATCTTCAAAATTTATTTAAACTGTCAAAGGCCATATTAATTGTAGAGGTAAAATAAGAAAATTTTAATTAATTTTATCCTAATTTAGAGGTTGTTTGGATTAAAAGTTGATCAAACCTACTTTTAAGTCAACTTTTGACTTTGGAAAGTATTTGACAAATATAAAAAATAACTTAAAATAAGCTAGAAAGTGTTTGGCAAGGTAAAAAATGACTTAAAATAAGTCAGAAATCAAAAACAGATCTCCCCGTACTTTTTATTTTTTGACTTAAAAGTCATTTCAATTTGACTTTTTATTTTTGACTTAAAAACTACTTTTTTAAAGGTGATCCAAACGTACGTGATCAAATAATATTGGATAAATATTTTTCGTAAGAGGCTCATCTAATATTATACGGATGGAGTACTAATGATTTATTTATTTTTTGTCAAAGTAGAATGTTTACTCCATTTGGAGTATCATGTGACAATTTTTAAAAAAATAAAAGAGAGAGGGTAGTACACATGTCATCAAAACATGGACGAACTAAGTGGGGATTCGTGGGTTCGCACGAATTCAATAGTTTTTTTCATAGATTTTGTATTTGTATTAGAAAATTTTATATCTATAGATAAGCAGTTTTGTCCTAAAATTTAGTACCCAAACACTTAATCCTATTTTAATCTTGATTGTACCTCTGATTAAGAGAGTGATAAAAGAGAGGTATGTCCCAAGAAAATCGCCACGCCCTTTAATGAAACTAGATAAAGCAATTTAGCCATTACATCAATTTTTGTTTGGTCAACTTCAATGTCCTTGTCGAAAAATTAAAACTTCAAACTCCTAATCCTATTTCAATCCCAATTGTACCTATGATTAAGAGACTGAGAAGATTCTATTTTTACAAAAAATGAAGTTTTCTAGTCAATCAAGTATTGAGGAAATTCCATTACAATAACTTTAGATTTTTTTTTTCTTGACATGCAATGTCATATTGATTTTTTGTTGACATGCAATCAGTGGCGAATCTATGAAGGAATGTCGAACTTCGATGGAAATTCTATATATACATAGGTATATATATATATATATATATATATATATAATATTTATATAAATATAAAGCGTGCCACCCAGAGAACAAAACTGGCTTGTGGTGCCACGATAGGAGGGCAACTTTAGAAGGCTGATGTTGCGGGTTCGAATCCCATTTGTACATATTTTTTTGAGAAATTTGCTGCATACGTAAATAAAAAAAAGAAGCTCCAAGCACGTTTTTTTAAGGAAAAACAGCTGGCACATTATTTTATTTTATTTTTATAATTATTATTGACTTAAATTAAATTAATTACATTATTACTCCTTTAACTTTTCTTTTATTTGACACCCACAGACTCTAAATCCTGGATCCGCCACTGCATGCAATGTCAGATAAATTTCTAAGTATACTAGTATTACTCCCGAGATATTTTCGAGAATGTTGAAAAGTATGATACCTGTCTTGCTAAAAGAAATTCCAAAAGCCGAATCAATTTTTTGAAATCGAAGATTAGTAAAGTAGTGATTGATATGACAAAGTTTCCAGAGGTTGAATTTTTAAAAATAAAAAAGAAGGGAAAATTAGTATTCTAATATAATTATTAAAAATATCTACACTTAAAAATAATTATTAAAAATGTTAATATGTCAATATTTTAACAAATATAATGTATCATAATATAATTAATTTCTTTTCCTTTAATTTTCTCAAATCAATCCCACATAAGACTTATTTTTACCCACTACGTGGTGAAAAAAAAGAAGAAAAAAACCTCATTACCCATTTTCACCTTTTTCTAGGTTTTTACTCCAAATTCCTCCTTTCTTTCTCTCTCTTTGATAGGTGACATTTTTTTTTTCCAATTATTTTCAGAAATTGGTATAAACTTCAAAAAGATATTCACAACAATCTCATTGATTTAGGTATAAATTCTTCTCTAATGACGGATTCAAAGAGGACTACAAGAGGTTCCATGTAATGATCAATTTTTTAGCGATTTTCCGTCTCTTGATCTTTGTATCACTCAAGGACAAGTCGGTAATGTAGGATTGACGGCTAGAATGGCGGAAGAAAGCAGATCTAAGCATCTACATGACTCTATTCGCATGCAAAACCTTCCTCAATTACAGAATATAAACATCATCAAGAGCAAGGACACAAACAATGAAAAGAAAAAGGAAACGATAGGCTCTTCGTCTACCAGTAGTGAAGTCCAAAAGGTTGATGAAGATCAAATGGTGGATGAACAACTTCATGAAGATAAAATTGTTTTATGTGTGTATTCCCTTGTTCCCTTTCAAATTTAAATAATCTGGGAACATAATATGTATTCCTTTTTGTAAAAAAATTACTTATGTTTGGATACAACTCATAACTAAACTATAGTGTATTTATCAGATTTTCATTGGTTTTTATACATAAATATTGTATTCATTCTAACTGTATGACATCAAGTTTTGTAATCGTATCTTCATTTTGTTTTCATACTGTGAATTGGATACAATTTTTGCCATTCATAATATCATTTTGTTGGGATTCTGTAGAATACAACATATTTATGTATTTCTTATATCTGTATGTCTATTAGTTTTGTATTTATGTCATCAAATTGTATTCATCATACAAAATTAGTAGTTCAAAATAGTATTTTTGCAGCTAATTGTGTGAAATATATACAACATAATTATTTTGTAGGGATTAGGTGGAATACAACATATTTTTTGTTATATTGCTTCTTATTTTGTATTTATTATATGTTATATTGCTTCTTATTTTGTATTTATTCTAACTGTGCCTACTAATTTTGTATTTTTGTCATCAAATTGTATTCAACCTTGGCAGTGGATACAAAGTTAGTAGTTCATAATAGTATATTTCTAGCTAATTATCTAGAATAATACATAATTTTTGTTTTGTATTTCTTTTTTATTTGCATTCATTCTAAAAGTATTCCATCAAATTTTTTGTATTTCTGATCTCACAATGTATCTCAATATCTCAAGAATTTAGGTGCATCTGAGCACATAAACTCTTTTGGTAAAATTCCGCAAGAAAGGGTGACCAAGAGGGCAATTGTGGTTGCAGTCTGGTTAACTGCTTCCACAAATACTCAGCCTGTTGATAGGTATTATGTAATAAAAGAATCAGGATCTTGCGAGATATGAATATGAAACTGGATAGGCAAATCAGACCGCATCTCGATTTGCACATGGATAATCTGTTGTATTATCCTAAAGAGTCATACTCATATCCAGGGCATTTTGTCCTTGAAAGAGACCTTAGGCGAAATTGGTCTTGGCCGGACTCACTATTTAAATCTCAATTTTAAAGTTTTTAAAATATTCTCTCCCATGATTTTCTCCTTTTTTTTATTAATTAATTGTATTATTTAAAATTAAACAAATGAAAAGCAAATACATAATCAACCCTATAACAAAAGAAAATATTGATATTTTTAATAAATATTTAAAATGTGACTAAATAGCCCTATTAAATGCTAAAATATTGACATTTTAAAATTTTTCTCAAAAAAATATTATATTATTCTCTTTGAATTGAACTAAAGAAATGTTACCACATAAACTGAAAGGTGAAAGTATATATTATGTTAGCATTATCTTTTGTGTGAATTGGATGAGTTTAAGGCGTCGTTAATCTAATTAAAACATAAAATTATGTCATAATTACTATTTGAATTGAATATTTTATGAAATCTACAAAGGTTTTAGGATTTATTTGATTTAATGTATAATGATAACATTGCCACTCCCTTCCTGACCACTAGTAGCAGCTGCAAATTAATTCAAATCAAAAGAAGATCTATTTAGGATAACTTCTTGTTGGTGTATTATACCTCTATTAACGATCATCTGGTTAGAGATTGTTTAGCCATCAAAGTAGTTTCACAAAATCCTAAATCAATGAACTTTCAAGAAAATAACTTGGTATAACTATTAAAAATTAGAAGAAAATACCTATTAATAACTATAAAAAAATCAGACACCTGACTTAAAAATGGATGAAATCAGTTACAAACCTCAAAATTCAGATGTGTAGTGCCCTATTTTCATACAAATGATGGTGATAGGTGGGCAGATTATTAGGACTCGTTAGGTTAGTTTGAAGGAGTGTTGTATCTCAGTATCAAAATCTGATACAAAGTTATTAAATAGTGAAATAATAGGTAATTATTTGAAGAAATGTTATAAATAACAAAGAGATCAAACTTAATAAGCCTCCTTAGCAACAATTTGCCTAATTACGCTCCACAGCCATAACTTTGTTTGCTATGAGTATTTTCGTTTGTATATTTCGCTTGTCAATATACAAACAAGGTAAATATATACAAATTACGTATTTATATATTTAGGATTTTTTCCAGAACTTATACAATCAAATGTATCAACAAATCATATACAAGTAGGATAAACAAATCGTATACAAATAGTTAGGTTGAACATATACAAAATTTGAAGTTATACAGTTAGAAACTGAATTATACAAACTCTAGTTATGACCCAGGTAAATATGGTTATATGTTAGTTGCGAAACATAATTTCTTCAAACTATAGCTATATTAAATAACTAAATAGTATATATTTGCTTAGTCACATAATTTTTCCTTATTTAAAAGTATAAAATGAATTAAACTATAAGATATGAACATCTGCGTAATTATGTCGTTTTTCCTAAATACAAACCCAATCCGACTCATCATTCGACGCTCCAATAAGCCTAAGAGGCCCACTTATCCAATAGCCCAACAGGCCATCACTAAGATGATAACTGCTGCTTACCTTCTAGCTCAACAAATAATATATGTAGCACAAACAAATGCATGGGACCTTCATATTAGTAGCTATAGACACAGTGACGGAGTTAGGATTTTTAATAAGGGGTTTCAATATTTGAAGAACTAAGCACACGAACTAATCTAAGGGAGTTCGACATCTATTATATATACATAAAAAATAATTTTAACCACGTATAAATAGTAAAATTTTCCGCCGAAGGGGGTTCGGATGAACCCCTAACAAAAGACTGGCTCCGCCCCTGACGGTGAACATAGCATCCCCTCGGCATGCTCTTTGTACAAGAATCATAAATATTTCATTGGTTCATAAAAGCAAAGACTAAACTAATCAAAGATATCGAGGACAAAGATACATTGATAAGAATCTTAGCGGATCAACTGTATTACATAAATTAATTCCTAAAACGTGTGAAAATTAAATGATGAAAAAGGAAGCGAAACTTGGAAGAAAGATATTTACCTTATCTTGCTAAATCTAACATACTTTATTATACCATATTAAACATTTCTTTCTACTTTTATCATGCTCCATCGAGCAATCTTAAAATTTCTTTTGTTTATACTTTTATTTTGTAATGTTTTACTTTAGTTTTCACTTTTAAAATTTTTAAATTTGTATCCATTCAATCACATATTACTATAAAAATCGTCAAGATTCTCTAAAAATGTGTAAGAATAGAGTTACTAATATTATAATGCATATTCAAAGATAAATAAATAACATCGTCAATTTTTTCTAGTTCATATAGTTCAATTTACTAGGTTAGTCATAATTTGTAAAAAAGACAAATAACGAATAAATCAAATAAGTTTAGTTTTCATCCCTCTAAAATAGAATTTAAAATATAAAATAATTTCATGAATTCTATAAATTAATATTTTTAAAAAGGGTGTTAACGATATTTAAGTTTCTTCATTAAATTACATCTAATTTACCTTTTAAAAAAAATATATATATTATATTTCTATCTCAATTTCTAGTTAAATATAATTCATCAGATTTAAAAGATTTTTAATTTCAAGTTAGTATATGAAAAAGAGTTACGTTGAAACAACATGAATAATAGATATAAAAATAATAAAAAAGAAAAAGAAAAAGAATGTGTCTAATAAATTAAACAAAAACAAATTAAAAAGAAGAAATGGAATAAAAGGAAAAAATAATGAAAAAGAAGAAGAAGGTCTAACCCCAAAAGTTTCATTTTCCAAAGCATTAAAAAAATAAGGAAAAAATGTTGCCCGAGGGATTTAAACCTGACCTAGGCACATCTTGAACCACTTATCCACTGAGCCAAATTTGTACTTTGTTTTTAGGGAGTTCATTTTAATATATATACCCATAAAATTAGAATTTGACGTTATATATATAGTGTAATTTTTTGGTGGTTCGGGTGAACCCCCTAAAGTCCACCTAGCTCTGCCTTTGCATAGAGACACCTTTTATCGGTGTCACTCGACACTGCTTCATTAATAATCATATAAATATATAGAGAGAGTGTTTTAGAAGTTCATAATCAATATTGGTGGCATAAAATAAAGTGACGAGGTAATTAATATTGCATTTTGAAGATGCAAATTACAAATCAATGGGTTTTTTTAAAAGACAAGTGATTATATTACTATTTTCATAATTTATATTGTTGAAACATTAAAGCATGAAAGGAAAAGTTCAACAAGAGTCGGTGCTTTTATTCAATTAAATAAATGTTTAATGGCATGCACATGTGGCCAACGTTGCATCATCTCTTTGTTGAATTATTTGACCCAATCCAAATACACCAATCAATACACAACAAATTAAATCATCTATAAATTTTATTTTATTTTTGAAGGCTAACAAACACTTAATTAAGTTCAATCTAGATCTAATGATTATTTTTTAATTAGTATTCCATGTGGGGTTTTTGCCAAGAAGATACAAAGAAAATTGTGTGAATTAAGTATCATTGCACTCACTAAGATTTTGTAGCATACTTGTTATAATTTTGTGCGTATACTGTTGAAGTATAATGTAGAAGTTAGATAGATAAAAATCACAAATCTACAATATCTCATATCAGTTCACACGAAGTCAATAATTTTGTTCAAAACATTAAAAGATACATTCATTTTCCTTGAGGAAAAAAGATAATTGGAACTTTTAGGCATAATTCAAACTCTACATAATTAGTTTGTAAGAAAAATAAAAATAATATATATAGACTATAGTGATTAGCGGATGGATTGGGGGTAATGTTAGTATTTTGTCTATGGCTTTGACATTTATACCTTATTTCAGACCTTATGTGTATATTTTATTTATATAAAAAAAAAATGGAGACAAATTAGCCTTATTAATCGTTTTGTGTTAGTTTTTTCTTTCTTTTGGGTTTCCAGGTGGGATTTGTATTAACTTTATATATATATATATATATATATATCAAGTAATCAATCAAATGTCTATTAAACAAACATGTGATTTTGTTTCCAGTTGTTTTTAGCTAAGCCTAAATTATTTGAATGTCCTACAAATTCGAGTTCTTGTATATTTTATTAATTATTATTTTGGTTTATTTCCTGTGTCTATTGCAGTTATTAGAAGCGTATAAGTTTTGCTATTTTTAATTTATATTTAGTGCAGTTTTCAGTGCTATTAGTACAATATCCCCTATTTGACAGGATTTCCTGATCCTTTTTTAATAAGTGTTCCTGTTTTATAATTCCTGTTAAAATAATCGAAGTTTGTTAAAACTAATTAAGAGAGCGAAAAAAAAAGAATCTCAAAAATAGATTCCAAGAACTATTTAAAACTTTTTCTCTAATATAGAGTTAATGGTCAAAAACACAATTAAACTGTCATATTTTTGCGAGTTTACTATAATTTTAACTATACATTGTTTCATTTACCCAACCTAAACTATCACTCCTTTTATACTATATAACATATGATCTTAATGTTAAGCTAATCTAAAATAATAAATAGTTGAGTAACGAATCTCATAAAAAAAAAGTGAAGTTTTGACCATCAAACTTTCTAATATAAGGAATCTGTTTTTTTTTTGGGTTAGCTACTGTGGTTTTTTCACTGGATCTAATAGGGGTCAATTCACTCAATTGGTTGTAGGATGGGCATGGTATGTCACGGTATGGTATTTGAATGTTTTGATATTGTAATTTTGGTATTCGATTTTTAAAATATTATACCATTACCATACCAATTTAAATTAATATAGTTTGGTATTTTAAAGTTCGACTTCGATATTTTACGATATGATAAATCAGTAATCATAATTTATTTAACTTCAATCTAATTTATTATCTTTATATTTAGAAGATGTAACATAAAATTACATTTTTTCAAAGAACCATTTCTTGTATTAAAATTAGAAAAAATTACAAAAATCTCACCTTTTAGTTTCTTATTACCATTATCCCCTATAAGTTTTACAAATCTCCAAAATCCCTCATTTTCGCGCATCAGATTAGTGTATCTCGCGCATCAGATAGTGTATCATGTATAAAATGTACATCAGATTAGTGTATCTCGCGCATCAGATAGTGTATCATGTATAAAATGTAATGTATCTTACTTAACGATTAATGTATCTCACACATCAGATTAATGTATCAACGCTTATATTATTATATCCGTTTTGAGGAATTTCTGTAATTATAAACTTTTAAGGGATAAATTATAATTTTACCTTTTTGTGATTTCTGTAATTTGCCCTTTAAATTATAAACAAAATTTTGAACAATTTTCTCCTGGAATTTACTGTGCCAGCCATTGAAAAAAACAAATTAAATAAGTCAAAGGCTAGAAAAAGCTGTTGGGCATGTAATAGTTGTCCGTTTTTCTCCATAAAAGCTGCCAAGTCCCTTGGTTTAATGAGAGGGCCACAATGGCTGATTCCATCTCTCAATTAGTTCACTAAATTTACATTTTTTAACGGGAATTAAACGTCGATCTTCTTAAAATTTTCATATAAAGTTCATGGAGTACTTAATTATTGAAATATATGCAAAAGATTACCCTATTCGTATCAAAATAAATGATGTTTTAAGTTTTCACACTCTATAAGAAAGGAGTGATTTTTAATGATGTAAAACTCCATGTATTAAAACAAGGATAATTTTTAAAGAACAATATTTTAAAACTTTTCTTATTAATGTAAAACATCATTTACATTAAAATAAAATAAATAGATAGAAATACCATTTATTTTGAAAAGAAAGAAGTGAGCTAAAAGTACAAATAAATTAAAATCATATTCTAAATTTTGAGACATGTACGAACAATCACCTCAGTACACGTTGGGTTGCTCTTAATATCTCCTCATAATTCTGATACAGAGGTGGTGGGGTGTAATCAAGGATTGGGTTACGGTGAGTAGGTGGTAGGAGACAATTTGAAATTTTGCTTGTAAAACTTATTTTTTAAATATTTTGATTAATAGAAAATTCATTTTGTTTTCATTTTTATTTTTCTCAAAACTATTTAACCAACCAAGAAAAAATTGAATTCTCCGTACTAAACATATTCTAAATTGAAAAATCACAATAACGTTTTTCGGATCAATTAAGTAATAAGTTGACTTGTACTCGACAGAAGCTACATGAAAGTATTTTTAATTCTCATGATCCGATCAATAACAGATGCTACAATATGAACAATAGTTTTATTATTATTAATTCAGTTTTAATTAGTCTCAACTTGATCAAGTGAAAAAAAAAATACTCTTTCTGTATTGCAGTGAGATATATATTAAAAAGAAAAAAAAAAGGAAATTTTATTGAACTTTTAGAACATAATGCATCATAAGCAATATCTGGTTGTGTTTGAATACAAATGGGATAATACTAGATTAATTAATTGATGTGTTTGAATTTAAAAGGATAGCTAATGTACTACGTTAAACATATACTCCATATTTAGAAAAAAATTATGACAGTACAATTCCACGACAAGCTGGTGTTACCATATTAGGAGGTTCCTAATTCCATATAAATCATGCACGTACTTAAAATTATTGCTTCCGCTTTTGTTTTAAAATAAGTGTGATTTTAGTTCATTTCATATTCATTAAAAATAAATAATAAGGATATAGAAACTAATAAGCTATCTCTATTTATAAATATTTCTAAAAAGTAATATTTCTTTAATATAAGTTATCCTTGAAAATAGTTACTCCCTCCGTTTTCGATCTTTTTGTTTTGTTTTGAGTTACAAGAAATTTTAGAAAGTAAAATAAAACTTTGAAATCATGTGATTTTAAATTAAAATTATGTGAGATGTATCAAATATTATTTAATCTTGTGATTATAACATGTTGCGTGTAAGTTTGAAATTAAAGAGTTATTAAAAAAGAAAAAAATATTCTTTTTAAAATTGATTAAAAAAAATGAAACCAAAGATAAATTTCTAAGGGAATAATTATTTTGAGATTTTTTTTTATAAACAAGGAGGTTGTATAAGTGAAAAGGAGAACCATTCACCTGAAAAATGGGGGAATTATTTAATTTCACATAAATTTTTCTCCAAGTATGATTGTTGCTAATTAAGGACTATAATTTATAGGTGAGTGTTTCAATATTTTACAAAATCAAATACTAATTGGAAGTTTCTAAACACAATTTTCAGACTTTGTCAAAATATTTGAATCTCTTTAAGAAAAAAAGAGTAGAAATGATTCATTTTCATTTAAAAAATAAAAATCGAAACAACACGCCACATTATTTTATTAGACTATTTATTTAGTTAATAATTTATTTATTTGTATTACTTAATTCTTCTTTTTTAGCCAAACCATGCACACGACAGGCCAATTACAAAATTACATCGTCATTTTCTAGGAGGATTTAATCATACGCTTTATCAAGGACGTGAAACACACGGTCCAATTAAATGGGAGCATTTATATGGAGACAATTAAACTTGCGTTTTAAGCGTCTGAGAATGTGATCAATAACTTCAAGGCAAGGAACAGTTGAGAATCTTTGTACATTTGCTTGAAACACCGTGCTATATTATCCTTGTTAGTTTCATCTTTTGAATTAACATTTTTGATTGAATTAGGTACATTTGATATGAAAAAAGGGAAAATACTTATGGTTGAAGTCATTTTCTCCCGAAAGTATGGAAACATATTTCCATAAGTAATATTTCACTTTGATTGTGCTCTCTTCAATCTTCAGGTATACTAAAAATAGATGTCCAAGATTAATTGTCAATTTAAAAAATCAAGAAACAATTAATCACCTTTTTCCAATTCTACCCTTAATGATAGTGTAGTTCAATTGAAAAGTAATGTAAACTTTTGATATTTTTGATATAGTAGGGTTATATTAATCAAATTACACATTCTATTAAATTTTCCTTGAGGGGTGTGCATGACCTTACCCTGACAAACAATTGTAGACGGAGGGAGTACTTTATATTCACCCCATCTCATCACTTCCATCCCCACCACGGCACCACCCCTATACCCTCTACATGTTTGTTAAGATTATATATAAATAATTTTATAATAATAATTTTTGCTTACTTATTGAACACAAAAATACAAGTAAAAAATTCACTTACTAAACATTTTCTATAGTATATTCTTATAAATTTTTAGTACTAAAAAAAAGACAGTCTTTTCTTGACTACATCCTTCCTGACTTTGTTACCTAAACACTTATTTTAAGTAATCTCTTCTGATTTAACAATATTTAAATTTAGAATCTTTGTTGCTCCTTGTTTAAGGTTTTCTAGAATAGCAAAATAATAATAAATTATCATCAATCTAATAAAATTTATTCAAGAGACACTTTTCACTTACCAACTAATTATCAAAAAATATTTTTCAAGAAATGACTAACCCCGTTTTTTTATTAGTATTTGCCAGAATTGTAAGCAGAGGAAACTTTCAGTTGATTAAAGTAATACTCTATGATTTTCCGTTTTCCATTTACATCAGAATTCAGATCTATAATTAATTTTTGCAGTTTGATGAACTTTTATGAAAAGCGTAAGAAACGCCAAAAAATGGGACCCATAACTCTTCTACCACTTTGAAATTAATACCTAATCGTTCAATTGCTTAGATTTTTAAAAATTAAACTACTATTATTTTAATTTAAATTAGCTACTATTTAAAAACTCCTAGACACAATGCCAATCAATTTTAATATTTCTGCTACACCATCTTTTGAAAAACATTTAATCAGACAGGTTCGAGTCTGAATATGAAAAAAATCTTGTTAAAAAAAATGAATTCTGTAGTATGCGATTTAGAGGGACTCTGATATTGAAAAACAAAATCTTTTTAAAAATAGAACAGTAATTAAGGTGTTTAAAAGCAGCTGCAAAAGCACCATTTTTTTCCGCAGAAGTCCTGAGTTGAGTCCTCATTTCTGTCCAACAAAAAAGTAACGGAATTTATAAAAGAGAAAACAAAATTTTCAGGTTAAAAACACAGCTGTTTTCCCTTCCCGCTCCTTAATGTTCTTATTTCTGTCTTCACATTTGCTAGTTGAAGAATAAAGTTGCAAACAGGGAATTAAAGAGAAGGGATAAGGTGGGTGGGAGGGAGGGGGATAAAAATCCCTTCTTTTTTCTTTTTTATCTTGTAAAGGTACAATCTTGAGACTTGGAGCTGAGTTCTTGATTCTAAAGAAAATGGTTTCAAGGCTAGTAAGGTTGAATGTGTTGTTGATGCTGTTAGCATTATTGGGTTCATGGGTTTTTTCTGGAATGTGTTCTGTGTCATATGACCGTAATGCTATTATTGTGAATGGTCAAAGGAGAATTCTTGTTTCTGGATCTATTCACTACCCAAGAAGCACTCCTGAGGTATAGTATTGTGAAATGTACATCAATGTTGGTTGTCTGAACATTAAAGTTCTGTTCTTTTGGGAAAAATGAGTTGTCTTGTAAGGTTGTTTTCTTGATGTTTTTGTTTTTGGTGTTGCATAGATGTGGCCGGATCTTATTCAGAAGGCGAAAGAAGGAGGGGTGGATGTGATTCAGACCTATGTTTTCTGGAATGGGCATGAGCCTGAACAAGGCAAAGTGAGTAAAAGTTTAGGCCTTTGCTCATAATTTTCATAAATTTACTGATGTTAGTAAGTAAAAGTTGAGACAAGGGTCTATTGGGAACAGTATCTCTACCTCCTTTCCAGAACCCACTTGTGGAATTTCACTGGTTATAACTTATATACTTGTTGTTGTTGTTGTGAGTTAAAGTTGAGAACTTTGGTGATGATTTTCATAAATTTACTGATATTCAATTGTGAGTGAAAAATTGAGACCTTTAGTGATAATTTTCATGATTTACTGATATTCAATTGCTTATGTTTTTCTTTTACAGTATTACTTTGAAGAAAGGTATGATCTAGTGAAGTTCATTAAGATAGTGCATCAAGCAGGACTTTATGTGCATCTCAGGGTTGGTCCTTATGCTTGTGCTGAATGGAATTTTGGGTAATGGCTCAAACTTCTTATCCTATCTGCTAAAAATGTGAGACTCAATTTGGAATGAAGTTAAATTCTTTCTTTGTTTTACCTGTTTCAATTTTAGGGGTTTTCCTGTTTGGTTGAAGTATGTTCCAGGCATCAGTTTCAGAACAGATAATGAACCTTTCAAGGTTAGATAACAAACAAAGAAGTAAAAGAAAGAATCTTTATGGCATTACTTCTAAACTGGTATTACTTTTTAACTGTCATTTTTTTTTCTTCTAATTTTGCTTGTTATCCTTTTCTTGCTGATGAAGTCTGCAATGCAAAAGTTCACTACCAAGATTGTTAATATGATGAAAGCGGAACGGCTGTACGAATCACAGGGTGGCCCTATAATACTATCCCAGGTGTCTTAAATGTTTCCAATTTTTCCTAATTCTAGTACAGTTTGTAGGACAAAAACTATGTTTTTTTGTCCCCTAAGCTTAAAATGTGAGGTAAATTGCTGAAAGTTTCTATCTTGATAACTTATTTGACAGATTGAGAATGAATATGGGCCAATTGAGAAGAGACTGGGTGAACCAGGTAAATCTTACTCAGACTGGGCAGCAAAAATGGCTTTGGATCTTGGTACTGGTGTACCTTGGGTCATGTGCAAGCAAGATGATGCTCCAGATCCTGTTGTAAGTTTTGCCCCTTCACCACCAACTCATTTATTTTGCTCTTTCTTGTTGTCTTTTTTCAAATCTTCCATAAAAAAAAATTCAACATCAAGAATTGATAGAATACATTAATTCCTGCACATGGGGTGTTTTTTTTGTTCACAAAATCATGTCTGTTCTCTTGTCGTTTCATCAAATTTCAATGAATTTTGTCACTATTTGAATCTCCGACTTGAGACCATGTTAGTTTGTCTTTTAATATAATATGAACACACACCCCTTCTAACAGTCTGCTCAGATTTCCATTTTATTTACATTGTAAAAATACTTGGGGAGTAAATTCTGTTACCAATTTGTTTTCTTATTTTTACAGTAAAGATATAACTTTTGTTCTGCATTTAATTACTCCCCGGTTTAATTTGTTTGTCTAATTTTAAACATGTCATGTGGAATGTTAGAATTAAATAATTGCCAAAAAAAGAAAGAGATATTCTTTTGAAACGGACTAAAAAGAGGAACGTAAGACAAAAATATTGAAATGGGGGAGGTAGTAGATAACAATGAATTGAACAAAGTTGAGGCAGAGCAAATGCATGTAATTTTTTTAATCTGAATTTGGATATCTAAATCTATATTATTTTTTTCAAAATAAATTTTATTTATTTTAGGAAGTTTATAAGAAAGTATTCTAAATCACTAAATAAAAAAAATGAAAATTCTTGAAAAGATCATGGTCAAAGAAAATTTGTTTGATCTTCCAAATTTTAACAGTGTCATTCTTTTTGTTAAGTAATTAGTACAATTTCTAATATTTCTTCTTTTATCATCTTACTATAATGTATCTCTTTACCTTGTTTAGATAAACACTTGCAATGGTTTCTACTGTGACTACTTCTCACCAAATAAGGCTTATAAACCCAAGATATGGACTGAAGCCTGGACTGCCTGGTAAATTGGCAAATACATCTTTAAGAAGAAATAAATGATTAGTTTTTTTACTTTTTACATAAGCAACAGTATATGCTGGAATAATTTTCTTATTTGACAATTTTTGCAGGTTCACTGAATTTGGAGGTCCAATTCCTTATCGTCCTGTTGAGGACTTGGCGTTTGGGGTTGCTAAATTCATACAGAATGGGGGATCATTCATCAATTACTACATGGTATATAGAGTGATTTTTAATTTTCAAGAGCTATTATAGCTTCTGAATCAAAGAACATTGATGTTTTTTATTTGTTGGCTCAGTATCATGGAGGAACAAACTTTGGCAGGACTGCTGGTGGCCCATTTATTGCTACTAGTTATGATTATGATGCACCACTTGATGAATTTGGTATGCGCTTCTCCTTTAATTTTGAGTTTGGGACTAAATATAGTCATGCAAGGATGATAAGCATTAAATCCTATGTTATATAATTGTAAATTGCTTATATTTGAATTGTTTTCGATGGAACTCCTTTATATTGCTTTTACTTGAGCTGAGGGTCTACTGGAAACAACCTCTCTACTTCCCAAGGTAGATGTAAGGTCAGGTACACTCTACCCTCTCCAGACCCCCAGTTGTGAGATCACACCAAGTATATTGTTGTTGTTGTATCTAAGTCAACTCTTTTTTTTGTTTGCTTGGTCCTTTTCTTTTCTTTTTTGCCAACATTTTGATTATGCTGCTTTGTATATCTTTGTATGACGATCATCCCTATCATTTCACAACCATGGAAAAGTGGACTCTTCGACTAAGTGTTTTGTTTGAATAGAATAACAATTTTCCCTGTTGTAGTTGAGACTGAATGCTTTTAGGTTACCACTTGTTATTAATCTATTAAAAAAGCCAATCAAGAGATATTTGATGGTGTAGTAAATCATGCCAGCTACATTTGAAGCAAAAGCTGGTGACGAAAGTATCTACTGCTTCTTTGAAAACCTTCCTGGTTTCACAAAACTTGAAATTTCAGTAACTTTTGATGTCTTAGCTTATATTAATTATACCATCTAATGTGATTGCTTTGATGAGTCTAGTGCTGCAACAAATATGATACCACACTTTCAAGTGAAGTTTTCCTTTTGATCTTTAGGATTATTACGGCAACCTAAGTGGGGTCATCTGAAAGATCTGCATAGAGCAATAAAGCTTTGTGAATCAGCTTTAGTATCTGGCGATCCAACTGTGACATCCCTTGGAAACTTTCAAGAAGTAAGATTTGTTGCAATTCCTGAACAGTCTACATATATGACTAAATCTGAAGTGAAATTATCTGCACTTTCTTTCACAGGCTCATGTGTTTTCGTCAAAGTCTGGGGTGTGTGCTGCATTCCTTGCAAACTACAACCAACATTCTTTTGCTACAGTGACCTTTGGGAACAGGCATTATAACTTGCCACCTTGGTCTATCAGCATTCTACCTGACTGCAAGAACACAGTTTATAATACTGCAAGGGTGAGAACTAGACTTCCTCCATTAAGCATTTGTACTGTTTGATGCATAACAATGAAATTGCGTACTGAAGTCTAAATAAACATTAATGACATATGAAATAGAGAATGCCTTACCTCGTATGCATACTACGACTGACGACTCTCTTAATTCCATGTGAAGGTTGGTGCTCAAAGTGCTCTGATGAAGATGACTCCAGCAGATAAAGGATTTTCTTGGCAGTCATACAATGACGAGCCATCATCTTATGAAGACAGTACTTTCACGGTCGTTGGGTTACTGGAGCAGATAAATACCACAAGAGATGTGTCTGATTATTTGTGGTATATGACCGAGTAAGTGCTTGTGTAACTTCTGAATTCTGATTGCTGCTTCGCACGTCAAAAGTAGGAAAATTAATAGCAAATCAATTACTTTAGCTTCCACACAAGTTCATGATCATTTATGTCTATCTTCAGTGTCAAGATTGATCCAAGCGAAGGGTTCTTGAGAAGCGGACAATGGCCATGGCTTAGAGTCTCTTCAGCTGGCCCTGCTTTGCATGTTTTCGTGAATGGTCAATTAGCAGGTGCATCACATGATCTTTACATTTTCATCTTTAGTTCTGCACGGAACCTTCAAACAATATCTTTTAAGGAAATACGAAAAAAGATGAAACACTATTACATTTCTGTTTGGTTTATGTCAATTGAAAAACATCTGTTTGCAATGAAATTTTTCTATAATCCGAATGGTGAGAACCATTTGGTGTCATCAGGAACCCCCAAGCAACTAGTTAATTTATGTGATAATAAATGTCTTGATCGGTTAATTATTATTTTTTCTGCAGGAACTGTATATGGAAGTTTAAAAAGCCAGAAAATTACTTTCAATAAAGAAGTAAATCTAAGAGCTGGTGTAAACAAGATTTCTCTGCTAAGCATTGCTGTTGGTCTTCCGGTTTGTCCTCTCCCACCTTCCCCCTCTTTCTCTATTGTCGTCCATATATGTATATCCACACGCATAGAACTTATTTTCACAGTCATACTTTGGTACTATGAATACACATATTCACTTGGTTTGGTTTTTACTTGTGCTTGAGCTCAGAATATTGGCCCACATTTTGAGACATGGAATACTGGTGTTCTTGGGCCAGTTTCACTCAGTGGTCTTAACGAGGGGAAAAGAGATTTAGCATGGCAGAAATGGTCTTACAAGGTTTGTTTTTTAAGATGTTCGACAGAAAATTTGGTTGCTTTGACTACCAGTTCATTTTACGTTTTAACTTTCTTGACCAGGTTGGTCTAAAAGGAGAAGCCTTGAATCTTCATTCGCTCAGTGGCAGCTCATCTGTTGAGTGGGTTGAGGGCTCTTTGGTGACTCAAAGACAGCCTCTCACCTGGTTCAAGGTGCATAACTAATGAATATTTAGTTATCTTAAGTTCTGTGCATTAGCGTAAGCTGTATGGTGAAGTGATCTACTTTACCACAATGATTTTCATATCAAGGATTAAATCATTTTGGTGTGTTTCCAGACCACTTTCAATGCTCCAGCTGGAAATGAGCCTTTGGCATTAGATATGAATACCATGGGCAAAGGTCAAATGTGGATAAATGGACAAAGCCTTGGACGTTACTGGCCTGGATATAAATCATCTGGTACTTGTAGTGCCTGTAACTATGCAGGCTACTTTAATGAGAACAAGTGCTTAAGTAACTGCGGAGAGGCCTCACAGAGATGGTAAGTAATGACAAACCTTGCGGAATTTCCTCTGATGTTACAAGAAGCTACTATTAACTGAGAATCATGATTTAGGTATCACGTGCCACGTTCTTGGCTGCATCCTACTGGAAACTTGTTAGTTGTATTTGAGGAATGGGGAGGAGATCCCAACGCAATCTCTTTGGTCAAGAGAGAATTAGCAAGTGTCTGTGCAGATATAAATGAATGGCAACCACAGTTGGTGAATTATAAGATGCAAGCATCTGGGGAAGTTGACAGGCCACTCAGGCCTAAAGCGCACCTCCGTTGTGCTCCTGGTCAAAAGATCACTTCAATCAAATTTGCAAGCTTTGGAACACCAGTGGGGGTCTGTGGAAGCTTCAGTGAAGGAAGCTGTCATGCCCGTCACTCATACGATGTCTTTGAAAAGGTACTAAACTTGGTATATATGCCAGTTTCTTTTATACTCCTTCAAAAATGATGTTCTATTGCATTATACTCTTGGACCTAATCACATTAAGTTCTGTTAAGAGTTACTCTGACCTATTTCCTCTCATTTATATAAACAGAACCTATTGAAGGATGTTTTTTTTCTT
The DNA here is from genome assembly GCA_029582685.1 of Solanum piurae. NCBI lineage: Eukaryota > Viridiplantae > Streptophyta > Magnoliopsida > Solanales > Solanaceae > Solanum > Solanum piurae. The sequence goes on from JAJOOO010005124.1 coordinate 54,417, forward strand.
TCTGATTGAACTAATAACATTTTTCTTTTGTTTTCCATTTTTCGCAGTATTGCATTGGGCAAGAGTCATGTTCAGTACCTGTGACACCAGAAATTTTTGGTGGTGATCCATGTCCAGGTGTTATGAAGAAACTCTCAGTTGAAGCTCTCTGCAGTTGATGATACTGAGGACAAGCAAACAAGGAAGGTTTTAGCTAAGTTACTATTATATACACTAGCAATATTTTAAGTATTCTTTTTCTAATCCAAGAATCACCACAACCATTCTTTGGCTTCACCGCGGGTGAAGTTGTACAGATATGCAACACACCCCTTTATGTAAAAGCTCACATCCATTGGAAAAGAAACTGGGGGAAAGATTCTGTATATTATGTAAGTTACTGTACTACTTATAACATTGGTTGAAGTGCACATCTACATGAATCTTGATGAGGCCATGTGCTGTGTGCAGATTCTTTTATGGTAGCATCTAAATAGCCTTCTGTCTTTGAGGAATTTCGACATCCTTCTGTCTTTGAGGAATTTCGACATCCTTCTGTCTTTGAGGAATTTCGACATCCTTCTGTCTTTGAGGAATTTCGACATTGTAATAGTATCTACATAAGAAGCAATCATTCATTGCTTTCCACTTTATAGAAATGTTCTTGTGACATTGCAATACCATTGAGCTCTCTAGCTGTTAGACGGCAGCCAAACATCTATAGTTTGCTGATGGCAAAGTGGTAACAAACAACCTTTTCTCTTTTTCCCTACCCCTTTCCTCATAAAAATGACAGGCCTATCCCCTTTTAACACTCACTTATCATAGTTTCACACCTGCGCTGGTGCATCTATAGGTCGACGTAGAACATGTAACCATCTATAGTTTGCTCTCTAGCGAATATGGTCATTGCTAATTTGGTATGACCATACATCCATCTTAGCATTCACATATTTACAACACTCATCTTGTGAATATGTTGGACTTAAGAAGCCCAACATGCACTACCGTATAACATAGTCGGTTTTATAGTTGTTCTATAATAAGGATCGACAAAACAGTAAATAAAATTCTTGTATTCGAAGTATTTCTAACTTTAGTTGGTGTGTCAAATCCCATTTTCTTTAATTTGTTAAATTGATATCAGAAATTTTAGTTGCTCACCTAGTCATTATGAGTCAACAACTCTGCCCATACGTTTGAAGATCTTTGGATTCCTATCCCAAATTTCTGACATTTATTCTACAGACATCAATTTTGGGTAGACTGCTGTCTACTACAGATTTCAAGAATGAAAACCAAAGGGAAAGAAAAAGAAAGTAGTCAAATATTTCCAATATTACAGAATTCATATATAACAAACAATTACTCCACAATGCTTAAATAACCTCAAATTTGTTTATTCCACCTGCTCATATATAAAGGGACTTCTCTATTGATAAGGCCACAAGCAATTAAGCCATATACTCCAAATTAGTACGAGCTCTTACCAATTCATGGATTCAACAACATAAGATTTCAAGAAGATCAAAATTTTATCAAGTTCCACAGAATTGTATAGCTAGAAAGTACAATCAAGTTTGCAGGAAAACCGTTTTAAGAAGTATGACCACAAGATACAACTAAGCCTATGCTAGTACCAGAAGACTGATTGGTCATTGGTAGCTTCTTCTCTTTGGTTCTTGTCTGATGAAGCAAGAAGCAATTCTACCTTTTACTGAGTCTTGGCACAACCTAGATCATTTTCACTATGATAATAACAAATCAACGAAGCTCCCTTTTGATCAGTCAATCTTCACAGATGAGTAGATTTTCCTAACAAACCAGAAGGAAGCATAGAATCCGATTGTTCCCGTTACTACAAAGAAGGCATATGATGCTATCAACATATAGCCGAAATACAGGATTCCTGAAACAAACTTTGTGATTTCCAACTTGGTGAAGAAGTAGAAGACAGAGTAGAGAAACAGGTATAAAGCAGAGGATCCAGCAGTCAGATAAGCTCTCCACCACCAATGATAGTCTTCACTGCACAACTGGAAGTAACAGAGGACAACGGATATCTCCGCACATGTGATTATCAAGATCAGGAAAACGATGAAAAGGAAGCCAAAGATGTAGTAGTACTGGTTCAGCCATATAGAGGTCAGAATGAAGAAGAGTTCAATGAAAACAGCTCCAAATGGGAGAATACCCCCAATAAGTATTGAAAAAGACGGTGTCATGTACCATGCCTGCTCTGGTATTTGCCTAGGGATTTTGTTTGTCTTAACAGGGTCTTCAATGGCTGGCTTTTTATATCCAAGGTAGCTTCCAACAAAAACTAAGGGGACCGAGATTCCAAACCATAAGCACACAAGAGCAAACATGGTTCCAAATGGCACTGCTCCAGAAGATCGCTCTTCCCAGATGAGAGCATTCAATACAAAGAAGATAGCAAAAAGTATACCAGGGAACATGAATGCAGTTTTCAAGGTAATCCTTTTCCACTCTGTTCCCTTGAACATCTTGTATAGACGTGCAGAAGTATACCCAGCCAACAAGCCCATGAAAACCCATAACAGAACCATGGCAGTCATTAGTCCACCACGGTTGGAAGGTGACAAGAAACCTAGCAGAGCAAAGATCATCGTGACTAGTGTCATTGCAAGTATTTGTACACCAGTACCGACATAAACACACAGTAATCCAGAATTGATTGGAGGACGGAAAACATCTCCATGAACAAGCTTCCATCCTGTTTCTTCTTGAGCTTCATCTTGTGTTTCCAATTGATTATAGTTCGCAATATCCCTATACAAAGTTCTCATCATGATCATGGCAACCATACCAGACAGAAAGAGAACGATCATAAGAGAATTTATGATGGAAAACCAATGAATCTGATCATCATTCATGAGAAGGTATAAATCCCAACGAGAAGCCCACTTCACATCGCTTTCCTGGAGACAAATAGATAATAGCGAGTAAGATACCACAATAGATGACGAATAGCTTTAAGCCTAAAGCAGGAAGGATAAGGATTCAATAAGTGAATACCTTGAAAGCAACATCATATGTGAATACAACCTCCTTATCTGTATCCACTTCCTGGGGAGAAGCACTACCTAGTATCAATTTTTTTGTATTCTCATTGCACGTTGACACTTGGGGGTTCTTGTCATTCCAATCCTTGTATTCGTGATTAATGCTGTTGAAAAAATAATCAGAAGAGAACAGATAGCCTAAATCTACAGTTCTCCACCCCCTGGGTGAGAAGAATTAAATTAAAAACACAAGCTATAGGTGTTAAGCATCTAAACCTGTTTGGAATGACTTCAAACCCAACAATACGAGCAGTATCAGTTTCAGGATCCTTGTGGTACTTGACTAGAAAGCTTAAGTGGTTGTTTATAAAATATCTCTCCTCTTTGCTCTGGCAGAAGCAAGTAAAATGCATAAACATTTATATTATTCTGAAAGGATTAAGATATCAGTACTGACAAGTCAGAAACAGCACTAACCCCAGCATAATTCCCCTTGAACCCAACACGGAAACCATGTTCATATGTAGTTGACTGACTTCCATCCTGCCTTTGTCTAGGAACAGCAACAGGAAGATTATCCAAAATCCTGCAACACCATGTGATTGAATATTGAATTTTCATTTTCATGCAAAAACATGAGCAGAACTACCATGCATAGCAGGAATGAACAAAATATAAAGATAACAATGCTGAAAAGACATTACTCTTACATATTAACTTTGTATTCATCATCAATCTTTTCCTTGAAATTCTTTGCAGATTCAGCATCAAGTTTTTGCCGACACAACACTTGGCATGACTGATCTTGTCTCATAAGGAACTGTGAACAGATGAATAGATAGAAGATACACTCAGCTAGTGCAACATTACATATAACCATCAGATTACAAGAGCATATATCCTTACAGAATAAACAGAATTCTCTATGCGGTCTCCTCGAAGAACCTCCCCCAAATTCTCCGCACTATTCAAAACTTTAGTAGGTTTGCAGAACTTCAAGTAGTAATAGTCATAGGGAAGTTGTGTCTTAGTAGATGACAGCTTGTTCACTTTAACATCAAGTGGATCACCCTGTTAGAGAAAAAGAGTGACATAGACAAAGGAAGCTTCGTTAGAGTCAATTACACTACAAGAAAACAGTGGGATGCATGGAATTGCTAGGGAATACAATCTTTTTTTATAAACGGGAAGCAATCAAAAGCAACAGATATAAGCATATATAACATAACATAACACTCGAAACACAGATTTTTCAACTGTTCTCTTTCTTAACAGATTCCATCCAGCAACTAGTCCAAAGCCTTAAATGGAAAGATACAACTCAGGAAGTTGTAACGACTAACGAGCCCATAGTCCAAGACATTTTGCTTAACCCAACAAATATCCGGTAACTTCAAGTAATACAATCTAAACTGGAAAAACAACACTTGGAGTAATCTATTAAATAAGAAGAAGATCTTCACGATTTCATTCTCTTTAATAAAAAGGCTTTCGAGCTTTGACGCATACTCCCACTATCCCATTTTGTTTGGTACTGTTACTATTCGGGAATTAACCAATCATTTGATCCTCCTATTCCAAACCCCATCATTCTTTTAGGAACACAGACAAAATAATATAATTTCTCTACTAATTTTACCTCAGTTGACTAAGTTAGAATCAGTCTATCAACAAAGAGCGAAAAATATATCACACCCATCAAGCAAGTCAAACAATTTTACAGAGACTAAACAAAACACCAGATCAAACAGGTAATTGAAACCCACTTCATAAAACCATAGATCCAATCATTAATCCGTCAGCAAAAACTCTGTAAATGGGGAAATTTCAGAAATTACTGAAGACCCAGAATTGAAATAACCTTAAATTACTAAAGAAACGATTAACCATATAAGTATTTTGATCCAAATGATCCAATCAACCAACTAGAAAACAAACAAAAAAAGAGAGTAAATGATAGATGAAGTTTTGAGTGTACAGTTTGAAAATCGCGAGGAGCAACGCCGGGGAGATAGAAGGAGTTCGTCGACGAGATGAAGAAGAGAATAGAGAGGCAGATGACGGTGAGCCGGCCGGATAATCCGCGACCCATCTTCAGTTCTTTCTGCAGAGAGCCAAAAGGTTGAAGAGTCGGTAGTTTGAGACAAAGTTCCATATATATAGAACAAGCAAATGCTCTTTCCCTTTGTCAATATTTGGTCCAAATTTGGAGAAACAATTTTTTTTAAAATTTTGTTGGAGAAACTATTTGAAATGAAGGATTTGGAATTATTTTTTTGTGAAATAATTTTTACTTTATTTTATTTATTACATTTAATGAATATTATCTACAAAAAAATATATATAATCAAATCAACTAAATCGTCAAACTCCAATTTTACAAATTTTAAATGTTTATATTAGATAAATATGGCTAAAACGCCTACTAAAGCTTGTTTTTTTTATATAAACAAAATTAATTTCAAATAAATTGGATCGCCAAATTTTATGAAACAAACGTCTACGTCAAGCAATGATAATAAAGTTGTCCCAATATTTGGTTTTTTACGTTACAAGCATAAAATGTGGGAAAATGGAAAAAAGAAAATAATTCATAAAATTTGTTTACATCATTATTTAATAGTTTGATCTAAATTATGAGTGGTCCTAATTATTTAACCATTACCTACGTCAAGTGGTCCTAATTAATTTTATCGTTATTCATAAATTAAGTAAAACTAGATAAAAATATCATTCATTAATAGTTTGATTTAAAAATATCTCTATCACTAATACTTAATCCAAAAATAAATATATTGTTACTTAATGATTCAAAAACACATCTTTCCTAATAAATATGCTATTCCTTTTTAAAGCACATTCTATTTCAAATAAAAATTGCTTTTATTGAATTCAGTTTTGATTTTTTTTTTTGAAAAATTACTTAATTAATAATATATTTAATTGGAAAAATATTGTGCTTAAAAAGAAAGTTTATATGTTTCTTTGAAAAAAAGAAGACATTTCTAATGCATTAAGTAACAATAAGAGTATTTTTAGACAAATTACATCTAATAGAAATATTTTTAGAACAAATTATTAATTAAGAACATTGTTGTTCATTTTTACTCTTTTTAGGAACATTTTTAATACTTTTTCATTATAGTAATATTTAATTGGGAAAATTACGCGGTTAAGCAAGCTTATACTACTTAATTACTCATCATAACTATAGTTTGCTATAATTACCACTCGCGACTAACACTATACATTAATTACGTGGGTTGACTTCGAGTTTGTATAATTAGCCACGTTTGAATATGTATAATTTGCCAGAATATACAAATACATATGTATAATATACAATTATCTAACCGATATACATATACAATTCACCTCTCTCCCACCCTCTACCCTCTCTCGCTCGCCTCTCTCCTAACTCTCCCAATCTCGCTGGCCTCTCTCCTCCCTCTTCCAATCTCGCTCGCCTCTCTCCTCCCTCTCCCAATCTCGCTTGCCATATATACAAATGCATATGTATAATATACAATTATCTAGCCGATATACATATACAATTCACCTCTCTCCCACTATCTGCCCTCTCGCTCACCTCTCTCCTCCCTCTCCCAATCTCGCTTGCCTCTCTCCTCCCTCTCCCAATCTCGCTCGCCTCTCTCCTCCCTCTCCCAATCTCGCTTGCCATATATACAAATAGATATGTATAATATACAATTATCTAACCGATATACATATACAATTCACCTCTCTCCCACTCTTTGCCCTCTCTCGCTCGCCTCTCTCTCCCAGTCTCGCTCGCCTCTCTCCTCCTATAGCATGTAGCTACGAATTGTAATTATCAAACTATAGCTATGGAGAGCAATTAGACTATTTTTGAGTGGCTATATGTGAAAGTTAACTAATAATCCCAATTTGTTTAGAATTATATTCCTTTTTGTTTTTAGTTGCAAAATTACAATTTTTCTTACTTGACGACACAAGAACACAACATTGATCGAGCTTTGAACTTTCTCATATGGGTATTTCCCCTTTATCTTTCTAATTCTTGCAGTTATATATCACTAAAATTCACACTCTACTTCTTCAATATCACTAATTTAATAATCTTTTTTTAGTTCAGCCCCCTTCATTTCTATTTGTTCTGTCCAATAATAGTTATCCACAGTTGATTTGACACACACCTTAAAAATACATAATAAAGTTTGAATATATTAAATTTGATGCCTTGGGAACATATTAGCTAATATTGAATAGTGCTTAGTAACAAAAATAGAATAGACAAAAAATATAAATTATCTCTTGATTTTTTAAATTGGATAAGTATTGTTGACAATTATTTTTAATATAAACCAAATGGTATTTTATAGTTCTTCAGTTCACTGTTTTTTCTCACGGCTTAGCTAATTTTGTTTCTCTCTGGCCATTAGGTTTCACTTGAAAAGGTTAAAGATTTTACCTTTTAAGTAATTATTTCAAATTATCTTGATTTCTTGTCCTAGTCTGGATAGGTTTTCTTTAGTTGTTTTTTGTTTTACTGTGATAGTGTATCTTGCTTCAGACATGAGCATAAATTGAAATACTCTTTATAGGATCGTTTATTTTGAAGATAAGTTATGTTAAAATTAGTTATAATGCTGCGATTGGTTCTTTCTTCACTCATGTATATTGAAGTTATAGATTTCGAGCCACCAAAATTCCAGCTATCTATGCAGTATGCATATCGAATGCTTCCTGCCTATCCTTGATCCTGGAGTGGTATAACTCAGCATAGAACAATTGTTTTCATTCAGACTTTATTTCGTGTTTAGGATGACGAAATACACGTCTCTGGTAGTCTTCCGCGACCAACAACAAGCTCTACAAACGAAGCTGCCTGGATTAAGGGAAATTCCATGGTAATATCTTGGATTTTTAACTCCCTTCATCCCTCACTTCACAGTGTTGACACCCAATTTTGACCCTCCACAATATAAATTAATCATTTCGAGCTTCTCCAATTTCAAGCGATTTAAAATTATTAGTTTTATAAAATTTCTAAAAAATAAATAAATAATAATAATAATATAGTTTGCAAGATTTTTTAAAATAGTTTGTCACTTTTCATAAATCTCAGATAATATATATGTTTTACATAATTATGTGTATAATTAGTATATTTTATGATTATTCGAAAATCGTCTCAAAAAAGATTTTACATTTTAAATATTAGGGATGGTTATAATTTCAAATTAATGATTTTTATGAAATTCAAAATACTTTCAAGTTATTTTAAAAGTAATTTTATCATTTTAATAATAAATATGTATATTTTCGCAATCAAGCTATTTTATAAATATTTGAAAATCATCACAAAAGATTTTACGTTTTAGTTAAACATTTTATTAATTTGCTTTAAGTTATAGCTATAATTTCGAGTTAATTAGTTTTGTAATTAAATTAATTAGTTTATAATTAAGTTCATTTTTTTTT